>JTDE01002931.1:50881-86606 GCA_014338405.1 Paragonimus skrjabini miyazakii | reverse complement strand
ACGAGCTTTCTGGTTCCCGGGAAATGAAGAAATCCATTTCCCTTGCAAATAATGCGAATTTTTGGGAAAAAGTTCCTTTTCCCAACAAGCAGCTAGATCAAAAGTAGTTAGGTTCATAGAGTGGTATGTCACATTGTGATCTGCGTGAGAGTGCTTAGATAGGCAGTCACTATAAGTATACTGCCGGTTCATTTCTATGACATTGATGTCTTCTCAACAGGGATGAAAGGTTAGGAAGGGTGCCTTCCGGTAAGAACTACTCAGGTCGTCCAACTGTTGTCCGTTGCTTCTGGTGTTTTACCCTGTACGATCGAAAAACCTACAGTACTCAGAAGCCTGTTGTAGCTTCGAATGCATCTCCTCCAGACAGCAGTGATCAAACTCAAACGCCAATGGCTTATTCACTAGCCTTCATGCCGGGCCAGTTAATTAATACCGGATGGATTGGACTTCTGGGTTGTTGACTCCAAATAAAATGCCTCAAGGAAACCCTGTATCATGTTGCCTGGGAGGTAAGGCGTTGGGCCAGAGGCTCATGATAAGGTCCCTCAAACCAGCTCCCTTTCGCGGCGCAAACGGTCGCGCGTTATCCGAAGTTGTCGCTGTGGTGAACCAGTCCACTCATTTCCATTTTCCTTCACTTTCGATATCTGTTTCCTGTGATCAAGACAACAGGTGAATATTGGCGCCTATAATGTCTACACTGTCGGAAAAATAAATCAGCAGGCTGTCTTGCCGAGCTGGAAGTGTGCTGTGTCTCCAAAACACACATTTGAGATCCTAATGGTCAACGCAGTGGATCAGCTGTTCTTTTTTAGGATCTCTAATGACGATGAAGCCGGGTCTCGCGGTCAGGCTGCAATAGGGAACGCAGTGGACTCTAATTCACTCATAAGCTTGCGTGATTGGATCTCAGTTAGTGCTCGCTTGTTGTGCCGTCAGACTTAGTACTGCAGTCTACACAGATAAGAGAGATGTCGATTTATCATGTCTGCATATATCTCAAGTGGTTCAAGTACTCTCCCAATTGCATTTTTGTGGTGCTCTGTTTGACCTTTTGAGACAGACTGAAATCTGGACATCCTTGTACTTGTTGGCGATTTCAACACACTGGGTTATGTATTGGAAGTCCCGGCACGGCGCAGTGATAATGGGGATCGGTTGCTGCAATTATGCGCATCTCACGAATTGTCCATATCAACTTACGCACTTCAGCACAAAAAACGGCATTGCCTGAAGACCAACGTATGCAACCCAACCACGGATTCACTCTAATCTTATTGTCTTGAGCTACCGGTGGTGCCACTCCGTTGAAGAACTTCGTTCATTTCGAAGTGGCTATCTTGATTCAGACCATATTGTTGTTTGTGCCCGCTTTGTTTCAGCGTTAGAGATCATGCAATCGTAACCATAAAGCGTTCAATTGGCGATTGAGCGTCGAGGATGTGTGACATACTTGCCGAAGGGCACTGACGACCAAACTGTTCACTAGGGTGCTCTGAACAAGTACTGGACTGAAATCTGAACAGTTGTGCAAACCTGTTGCGAAGACGTCTGTTCCAAAACGTATTGCATTTATGGCAAGAGGGGGTTTCTGCCGATTCAACAGAACCTACGAGCAGACGCCTATTGATTTCCCAGCTTCCAACTATGACAGACTGTCGTGAACTAAGATACGGGCTTATTAAGAGGCGTCCTTGGCCAGGTGAATTAAAGGGATAAAGAATACATTGCTGTTAGGAAACAGTCGAGTATAGTTCACCCAGGTTCATAGCTGCATTGATCGTCGAGAAGGCGTTAGTAAGGCTACATGAGGTTGTTCTCAAAATTACCGCTTATCGCGGCGACTTGCCAGATAGGCTGAACACTTCGTGGAACAGTTCACTTGACCTGAGTCAGCTTATTCATCTGTGGACGATGGAAATTGTGCGTTTAGTTATGACATCTCCGGTGACTTTCTGTCGGAAACCGAAGTGGCTTTAGAGCTTCACGTATTGCAATGTATTAGAGCTGGGGGTCTAAACCTTCTATTCTTTATTGGTGGTATAGGGATTACTGTATGAGCTGTTCGCACTTCAGCGCTCCATATATCAGATTGGAAAAGTGCCTCGTGATTAAGGCTTACCAACAATTATTCCTATCCTCAAAACATGTCGGAATATCGTATGACAGCCACATTTGTTATACCTGTTTCAGTTGCATCCTAGATGCCGACGGGTCATGTTGCTGCGATTTCTGAAACATAATGGAAGCCAACTATGAGCGAAGCAAGCTGGTTTCCGGTCTAGTCCCGGACTTATCTATAATATTGTCACCATGTGACACGGTAAAGCGTCGGCACTCCTTTTCTGAGCCAACGGCTACAATATTTTTGAATTTGAAGGTTGCTTTTGATTCGGTCGCTCGGTTTGCTCTCTAGGATTGTGTCCTTTGTAGGACAGTCCCACTGTAGCGTCAGTTTGTTGAAGCCGTTATGTACGAACGTTGAGTACAGAGTGGGCGTCCATAGTTATCCATTTCACGTTCTTCTCTTCAAGTAGCGTTCAACCCCTCTCTCCAATTATATGATGGTTGATATTCTGGAAGGAGTAATTGGAGGCTTCGCATTTCGCAAAGTGGAACCTCTGCCAAATTGTGAGGTGGTTGACATTGAATATGTTGACGACATTGTTTTGCTTAGTTCTTTCTTCGAGGACTTCTAGTCTCTGCTGAACTGTCTGCGGGATGTGGCTGTATCTTGCACATTTCGCACTTTCAAAGTGTAGTGTTGTTACATGATTGGGTTGTCACACACCCTATCTTTGCTGTTGCAGGTAAGCTACTGAAGACTGTTACTCACTTCACCTGCTTGAGTAGTGTCATCTCGCCATCAGCTTGTAATGTTGCTGACAAGGTGTTCGTAAGGATAGCGAAAACGCGTAGTGCATTTACCAATCTTAGTTACCTGTGGTGTTAAAAAGACGTCTAATTATCACCTAACGGGAAGGTTCAGTTTGACTTTACTGATCAAAGACCTGACCCATTTGTGTGGAAATCCTTGCAAATTCATGTACTTGACCACCGTTGTCCCTGCTAGTTAACCTGCATTAAATGAGCTGATTACATGAGCAACGCGGTAGTCTTGCTGCGCCTACTTGAAAAGTGTGCAATTTCGCGACTAGTGATCGATTTAATGAAAATATAATGTCTACTAGTTGTTCAGCGTACTCCGTATGACGGCGAAGCGATGCAACACGACGCATTGTTCATTACGACTGCCTTTATCTGGAGGAAACCGCAAGGCATTCCAACGATTACATGGTCACTTCTCGCTGAGCAACGTTGGTAGATGCCGTCTGTCTGGCTGGAGAATTCACGCCCATCCACACTGCTGTTTTTAAACGCCTTCTAACAGGACAGCTCAGAAAGGTCATATTTCGACACAGTTACCCAGTTAAGTGTCCATGTAACGTTTTCATAGCTCACTGGTAGTATCGATGGATTCCGGTGTAAAATGTCTAAGAAATCTTGTTTGTGTAGTTATTCTCTTAAGTTTATTTGTGAATTCCATGGCACAGTGGGTTAGGTGGGCAGTTTGATCTAGATATGAAATTTGTGAACACCTGGTATGGCCTCATATAGTAGTTGACAAAGGCCTCACTGCGTTTTGACATGCAGTGTCTGTTGTTGGTTCGAATCCGGCCGAATCCCAGCCTCTTCACAGTAGCATGTATTTTGATTGCTACACAGACTGTTGACACTTCAGTAAATAGCACATTACGATTTAGGCAACATGCATATTTAAAATTCATTAAGCTGCCCGTCTGACCGTTTTTCATGAAATTGATGAATGGGCGAATTGTCCTGGATGATATATATTACATACAGTACCAAAGTGTGCACTTGGTAAACCCGTTATTTTTGTATTAGTTAAGGTATGATGAGCAGCCTCAAGATTGTTAACCAGCTGGGCTTTGATAGATATTCAGGCAATTCTGTATTTTCCTTGTTTTGCACAGGCGTTGTGTTCTGCTGCGAGCTCGCTTAGCGATTGTGGTTTCCATTCTTTGTTACTACGAGCACCCCTGTTTCAGTTCGTCGGTCTGACGACCCTCTTGCGATCCAATTTCTCACGTGTTAACAAACGCTTTTTTACATTATGCGCCGGCACCCATCGATTCGTTGTCTGAATTTCCTATCTACCTCGCTTGTTCTTTGTCTAGTCTTTCATGGTCTGGCGCTTCTAGACGAAGGAGTAAATCGGACTTAATTACTTCGCCCAATGCGGAGACCTTGAATTCGTCCAAACGGTTGCGGTTGTGGTGTGAGACTGATGTAGCGGCGTCTGGTCTGAAAACTTCAATATCAGATTCCTCGAGGTCTCGAAAAGCACCCAGTCCAGAGGTCTCTCACGTATGTTTAATTTGTGACGTTGCTCAATATGACGGTGATATTTCTTTGTGCAACTGTATTTTGCTAGGCGATTACTTGTAAGTGTTCTCAAGGGTTATCTCTGACTCAAGGTTTCTTCTTCAGGGCGCCCCAATATCGGTTCCTTTGATCACTCAGCTGTCTGTTCCAAAGGCCTCTTCACCCGATCGTTTGACCATCAGTTTGCCTTGCCTTAGTGAGAACCGTTTCAGTCAACACAAGTGAGTCATAAATCTGCCAAACTACTTATTATTTCGCTTTTGTTTGCGTCATTCTTATCTACACACTGGCATGTTTCAGGTTCGTGCTCAAACAGATTGATTCGGTTGCTGGTTATTTGCCACACGTATACCTAAGGACTAAAAAGCTTTTGAATACTTGTTACTAGGTTTATTTCTGTCGATCCTCTGGTTACCTTTTGAGTTTCGGCCATTTTGCTAGCTCTGTTAGTAGGACCAACTCTCATGGTTCAATCAGAGTGATAAATCATGTTATTTTTTTAAATAGCAATTTTGGTGTTATCTTGGTTCTTATTTCGCACACGTGTTTGTTTACATTCCCGATTGTAAACGCATTCGGATAAAACAGTACTGTTTGTCCTCAGTCAGTTACCCAAGCTACTTCTTGAACTTTCTTGCGATGACATTTAAAATTGCAGTTTAAAATACCGTAAATGCTATTGTATAGTTATGGTACAAATCCAATATGCACAATTTGAACTGAACAATAACTTGCGTGCACCCTGTTGTCTATTACTGTTTATGCAGGCTGTTACCCGCATTTTTACCCATAGCTTAGTCGTTACTCTTTTTCAGTGCACAACCTGTGTTGCAATCCTCCAGCACGCTGCAGTCATTACTTTTGCGGAAACATTTCGAAACGACAAAAACCCAGTTGTTCCCCACAGCACTGAGAACGTCATCCACTGTGTCTAATATTTCTAATCTTTCTATGGATAATACAGCGCACCGCGATCTTGCTGGTTGTCGAAGTAAACCAGAAGCTTTACCTTATCCGGTGAATGCGTTGAACTCTGTGGGAGTGCCGGGGTGTCATACTGAAGATCATTTCTTTGTTCAAACCCCAACCAAAGCCCTGAGCGAGGCTGACCAGCTATCATTTCACCTTGCTAGCCCTCCAGCTGTCTTAAGAAATCTAGTCAGCGGAAGTAGCACCGCCCGCTACGTCGGTTTCACTCAAAAGCCTGATTCAAGGAGGACACCCAATCGAATGCGCCACTTATTGTGCAACTCGACGACTGTGAATGCTGTAAGTTTGCATTCAGGTGCAATCTTTTGTTTGACGGATGTAGTGATGCACGTTTATCACTTAGTCGTAGAATTGAATAACCACTCGTTTCGTTATAATTTTGTCTAAATTCATATAAACTTCTGTCTATATCGTTTGATTCCGCCTCCGCATGAGGCGGTTACACGTTTGTCCCGCTCAGTTTATGCGTTTAATAGAGTATTCTAATTCTGGTTAACTTACATGAGCAAGAAATGTCTTGTGTCTCATTGTAGCTGATTTGTTTGCATTGGATATTTTAGCGATCTGTGTGCGCCCGTTTATTTGAGGCTCCACTCTCGGCTGACAACCGCAGTGCATGTGCTTCGTTGGAGAGGCTTGCGGAGCGATCCTTACTTTCTTCCGCTCGGATAAATGACCTTGCAATATCAGCAACTCTCAACTCCACGGGTTTAAATGATGCCAACTGTCTGGCTGTCCTGACAGCAAAAGCAACTGCATGGAATCGAGCAATTACACCAACTTCTACACCAGTTCCATCAGCCATTCCCGACAACAATTTCAATACCTCTCTTGCCGGTGCTGCGAATGGACGCAGCCAGTTCGGAGGATGGACTCCGGTTGTGAACCCTCAAGTACAGTCTGGTTGTGATTCTGATTACAGTGGAACTCACAAAGAATCATTCCTCATACCACTGGTCCCGTTAAAAGTACCTCCACGAATGCAGCCACAACTGTCCACCCGTCGTGTTGTTCAGATAGGATATGAGGTGAGTTCCGTTACCTTATAGTGTTAATTTATTCAACACGGTTATTTTGGGACTCAATTCGGTAGGAGTATCGTCAGAATGGATTATGGTCACGTTTGTTACAGATAGTCCTTTGAATTCGTTTATCGTTTTTCCTATTCACATGTTACTACCCCAACTGATAGAGAAAGGCAAGAACAAACACAAAGACTTCGAACAGTATCTCTATCACAAGCGGTACGAAAATCAGAGCGCAAGTATCGGATTTCAACTCTCGCAACTTAGAACCCCCAACAAGTAGGGAAAAAGATGGCCTTCAACGAGCTTTATTTGCTGCTTAGCCCGAAGGCAGAATTGTGGTTTACAGCAACTATATTTAGGTTTTGGGTGGCCTTGGGTCTATGCGACCGAGTAGACCAACCAGAGGCGAGCGCAACTTCTCAGACGTTCCAGAATTCTGGCGGACGTTCAAATTCCCAGAAAATGAAGAATCCATTTTCCTTGACAAATAATGCGAATTTTGTGGAAAAACATCACCACTAGAAGCCACTTCCGATGAGTGGGGCAAATCAACATTCAGTTGCTTTATATTTATCTGATTATCTATAACTCGTTTATATGCTACCGATATTCAAGACTAGCTACCCTGTTTTCATCATGGCAAACATTCTCAGGCTCGGTGCTGTTATTTATGTCATCGAGTGTATGCACTGTGTTGTTTTTGTTATGATAATATTTGAAATCTGCCTCATCAAAGGATGAGATTTGTGGTTTGTTGTTAACAGTTGTTGGTTTTACCCCTCCCCCATGTCAGGATCAATGGCGTCGCTTTGCTCTGGGTGCAAGTGACACTCATCGAAGCAGCACGCGCTTGGCCAGGCAGTTCTTACGCGATCTGAAATCCGTATCCGCTTTATCATCCCCCAGTTGGAAATCGAAGAGTTGTAAATCAGTGCCTCCCACAAGTTTGTTTCCTGTCAAACCTGAGCCTCCCGATGACCGATCTCTTTCTCTATAACTACCGTTAAATTGTACATTGTTATGTTGTTTTATAACACTAACTTAGTGCATTAAAAACTGTAAACCACTCGATTCGTTGTCGAGGAAAAACTATTTCATTCCCACCGGATTACTTTGATCTTATAATTTTCCGGGTCTCATTTATGCATTTTCTCGTTACTTTGCTTGTCTCCAGTCATTCTGCGTTGCACCGACTAGTGGAAAAGGTTGACTAATTTGTAAATTTCTGTGAGCTGAGAGACCTTTCACAGTCAAGTTAACCGTACGAAGCGTGTGGTTATCTGTTGTTTTTTCTCTGGCAGTTTTGTGATACACACGAATAAATGCTTGCACAGTTGCTTAGTGTGCAAGATTTGGCTCCCGATTTTAACCGACCTGTTGTGCCCATAAATTTCATTTTGTATCTGTCCGCGTGTATTCGGATGTACCTAGCTCTATTTGTCCGCAATTGCACACTTTTTTCCCATCTGATCTATTCACTCACTTTTGTACCCCGATGAATAAGCTGCTCCTCATTTGTAACGTTACCAGTACTGTTACTACTACCCTTGTCTTTTTCTGTACACTTGTCTGTGAATGGCCAAATGTGACATGTTATCCTCTACTTTGTCATTTGTATGTTTTACATTACGATAGTAGAAAGTTGTTATTGATTCCGACAGTTCCAGTAGCATGTTCTTTATGGTTCTGTATGTAAAATCTGATTTTTACATCTAATATAGGTCTTGCCATATCAACTGTTGATTGTAACTCAAAGTTAACTCGAGCTAATTTTTCTGGCTATTCAAAAGGTCAGATGTAATGCCTACCTTGATTCTCCATCTAGGTTTGGTTGACATAGCACTTGATACAAAAATCACGCATTAGCTTACAGCGGTCTCGTCTGCTATTGGGCTACAAATTATGTACGCCTGTTAGAACCGTCTGTGTATGCTCATCGTCGTCCAAGGGATTAAGGATTAGCGTTGATTCTTGATTGTTGCATACCCATAGAAGAGGAACAAACCCCATTTTGGAAGTAAAAGAGGGAAAGGGATTAGGCTCCTTTTCGATTAACACCAATGCCTGAACTCAAGCGGACAGCCCAAACCTTTCAAAGAACCAAATTTTACGAGAGCCTGTGCATGATTGTTTATTTGTTCACTTCGCTACCTGGTTTCAATATCGACACTTTACAGACGACCCGGTCAGATGTTAGCAATATTTATAACACTGAACCTGATGAGTCTTTTTTAATCTCTCCAGAGTGTGTCATCGGGGCTCCTGTCCGGGAAATGAATATTACCTACGGTGGCCAAACTACCTACTTCACCGATCGTCGGCTGCATCTACTGTGATTGCTGGGTACAGGAACCTATTGGCTGGCATCCTTAGTAAATAACCTAGCCACTTTGTTCTACGCATCTTTGAGGGGTGAAGGAATAATCTCGCTGGAACTCCGTAGATAAGCGTTTGCTTCGTAACTTTATCACTGGTGCCATTCAGTGCGCACGAAGGCACCCAATGAAACCGTATTCCGGAACCGTAGAAGGATATGGTGGACGATCCTTAAGCCTCTTTACCACCGGAGATGACGTAGGTCGTTCAAGCTCTGAAGCTATTGCTTAACGTTATCCGAGCTGTTGTAAATGGCTAGTTTCGGCGATCACCAACGAATTGGTGGACAGCCGTTTGTATGTTGCTGGATTCTGCCCGCGTCACGCATGCCTGGAAGTCGGTTTTACGAACCGACTTTATAAGAAGAAATTGCAACGGCTATGGTACAACCAAGTTCCACCTTTTTGGGTTGCCGTGAACGTGAATGACGTGTCCATACGCCTGTTTTGTGTATCTTTGCGCTTAAGTGACTATAGAAATCATGTCAAATGCGTCTTTGTAACCGTGACAACCATCGGCTGACGTATGACGTGGTTCCGATATTTTAACCAGGAACGAAAACTTGTTAAAATCATTAACGTGGTCTTGCTTGCTGTTCCTTGCCTGTTTTTTGGAGTTGCGGTGGAACGATAAATCATATTTTAACCTCAACCTTAATTGCGACTAGTCAAGCTAATTCCTCGTGGTTTTCAAAAGAACCGTTGGTTTCTTCTCTGAATATGGAATTTATTAAGAACAATTCGGATGACGTTCTTAGTCGCCTACCCTAATTGGAACAACCGAATGAATTCCTCGCCATCTTTGAAAACTACCGGCTAGAGGTTGTTTCGGTCGGCGGCATTGTTAGGATCTGTTCGCGAACCTCAGTTTGCTTAGGTGGTACTGCCGATGATTACGGACTTGTGGATAGTTATGTTTTCTGCTTCGTTGATGATTTCTTTGACAAGTAGACGCTCTATACTGGTGCGGGTATCTTTAGAAATTCTCCTAGTATCTCTGACAAAGCTGGCTCTAATTCCGTTACTTTTATCTGTTAGCTGGGCCTCAGCGCCACTATGCTAGTGTTTGTGGATATCCCTTCTTAGCCTGTCAGACTTAATGTGTCTAGCATTTACAAAGATCATCTGTGCTGGGAACTACATGTTACTTGAATTGCCTGTAAAGTTCAGATCCGGTGGCAGCTGTGGTTTTCAAAGTTACAGGTGTACAGTTTTCACTCTAGATTAGCTTGATCTGCGTCTTATTGCAGGTGTAATTGGATACTAGACTACCTGTGGTCACGATCGGTGGTCATACAGTCAATTCAAGGTGGAATTGATAACATGTCAATGCCTAACTCTAATCTAAACACATTTCATGGGAATATCTGTCGCTACTGAAACTCCGCTGCAACTAACGTCTATGTAGGCGTTCGTTTACATCGACCAAGCTTCGTGCGGAAAGCGTGGTCTATTCAGAGACGGCTTTGACGGAAACTATTTTGTACTGCGCGCGCAGCTTCGTTAACCGACAGCCATTATCCGGATGACGCAATGTTAACCAGTCTTTAATCTTAGTGAGGCATGTCTAGACCGACCTTAGCTTACATACAATCTGTCAAAAGACTATCGGTACCGTGTTGACTTGAATAGAATATAGATTGAACATCACCTACAATTGATCGCAGCTGTCGCATTCCCATAGACTCCAGTTGGCCCATTTCGAAAAGAAGCACTAGACTCGAGTTTCGCTTTCATTAGAGCTCGTCAGTAGTCGAAAGTACGATCGACTGATTAATTGATGTCTGACTACAAGGTAGGACACCAGCATCGGTTAAAAAAATGCATTTTCACAAATCAGTTGATTTCCCAAGTGTCTTGTTCATTGGTGGATCAATCGGTTTGTTGCCAGTAGTATCCCAATTTAATCGTTACCAACTAACGGCACGAATAATTTTTTTAAAATATTTGCGTAATTCGACAACTGTTTGCCCGTATTACCACAGGGATAATAGAGTGGTTGAGAACTTCCACTCTGGAGATACGCGAATTGCAACATCTTATCGATTACTAAAAGACTAGTGTGCTACAATAGTTGTTTGTAACTCTGAAGAAAATAGGAACTCCGGCCGCGAGGTGGATACAGTTTCGCATACTACTGGCCCGTACACTCGTGGTATAACTAAGGTCCTCATGTCCGTGGTTCAAGTCCCGGCAGTGGCGATGATATGCACTACTGATGAGCTCTAATGAGAGCGAAACTGGAATAATAGTTAATTGCAATCAAGTATCACTATGGCTGCATATAATACATATTATCCCATTGATATGCTAAAATTCGAATGCCATCCACAGTTAACTGTAGCATTTAAGCACATCGAAATAAGCCCAACCTATTAAAAAAACCCTTGGAAGTCTTGTCGGATTAATTCCACAGCTTTCCAACGCTGCGTCTGCGGAGCGCAATGCCAAAGTACCTGAGATTGTTTACCATCATAATTCAATATGACGTTTCTTTTGAACCAAATGAACAGTACATCGACCTGACAGGTTTAACTCGGACTCGCATGATGACATTCATTTGCGGGTCAGGGTTAACAGAATGCACATCAAACCATCAAGGAATAACGTTCGTCAAAACAGCCTGCTGAATTCGAATTGTGTTCATTCATTATTGTCCGACGGATGCATAACCGGAACAATGAGCTACAGACTCTTGACTGTATATCGTTGTTTGAAGGTCTTTAGTAATGTGAGATACTAAGAGCAGTATTGAAGATTCTTTTGTGTTAAACATGAGTGCACCTAGTTTGTTGTTTTTCACAAAGTAAAGTTGTATAATTCATTGCAACGCATCGATCAGTTCCCACGGGACTGAAATGTCCTTACCTACCCAAAAACAAATACTTTCTATTTCTTTGGGACAATAAGAGAGTAACTATCTTTGTCATTATGGAAGAAATGAAACTGTGGTTGTGTCGTGTCAAGTAAAGCTATACACTATTACATCAAACGCGTCCCAACGCGACGAGTGATATGTTTTCAAATTACACGGACACGAATAGTGATCGTTGTGCTTAGCCTTACAGACATGTTTTTAAAACGGTCTGAATCTGGATTAACTGTTGATTCATAGCCGATAATGCCGACATACACTGTAGCTTATTGTTCGGGAAGATTACATATTTGCGAAAGAATTCAATGATTTCTTTTAAAAGTATGTATTTGTTTGTGCATTTCTGAAGAAGATTTATCGCCATTAAAAATTGCATTCTGAAATTGACCAAATAAGCTGCGTGTGCCTAAAAATAAGAAAGTCACAGTAGGGGTCAAAGAAGAAAGTCGAATTGAGCAGAAGTTACGGGACAGAAATGTGGCAGTAGTAGAGGGAAATTTCGAAATGTCCACGTCAACCGATTCACCTGAGTGTCAGCAATCAAAGATTGCTTCGGATAGTAATTGTAGTTTGATATTTTTCTGTGTAAAATGCGTCGCACCAAAAGTGAAAATGCATCTGAAAGCTCTTGAGCTAGGGGTACACGTTTTTGTCTTCCTTAAGGGTGCAACGAACTGGAAGATCGAACACCTAAACTGCTGAAAATGTTATTGGCCAATTCGTTTGAAGGAGGTTCGGAGATCAAAAACTTCAATATGTCCGATAGAGAGATTAAGCCCTCGATTAAATGTTGCTGGTCAACAATAATCAGGCGGTGGACCTGGTGAATAAACAAACGGGGCATTTCAGCTAGACAAGGGTGATCACTGAATAATTGCTGCGTAAGTTAGTAAATCTAATCAGGTACCCACGAAGTGCACATTATTCTTTAAATTTATATCCTACTCATAAATACATAAGTAGTTTATTTCGAGGAGAAATCACGTACCTAGGTCGTTGCACGCTTATTACCAACTGTCGGCATGGTAATCTAAAAGAACAACGTGAAAACGGCCTATTACAACAAAAGAAGTCAGTCTGATAATTCGATTAGCGTAATTAACGGACAGCTGAAAGGATTCTCGGATGTTGGGAGGTTCGGCAACAACCACATTACAGAGTAGTGGTTTGTCGGATTAGAAATCGCACACGTCAGAATGTCTTGAGGCAGATAAGGTAACATTTTCGGGCGTGCAATACGCATTTTATGACAAAGTAACGGTTGGCACATTGCATTCGTTAGATGCGTTTTTTTCTGAAAGAGGCCTTACTTTTAGATGATCATTTTGAAAACAACCCTGACATCTGAACAAAATGGCGAAGGGAAGTTAGGTCCTACTCAAACTCTAATAGCAAATAAAACCGGATTTTACACCAAATTCCTTCCATAGGGTTTTTTTCGCATGAAATGAACATAAGTTTATATTACC
This sequence comes from Paragonimus skrjabini miyazakii, assembly GCA_014338405.1. NCBI lineage: Eukaryota > Metazoa > Platyhelminthes > Trematoda > Plagiorchiida > Troglotrematidae > Paragonimus > Paragonimus skrjabini miyazakii. The sequence goes on along the minus strand of JTDE01002931.1, from coordinate 73,459 downwards.
GTACTCCAATGAGATGTATACAGCAGTGCCAGAAGCAGCTTCAGTCTAAAACTGTTCCGGACACAGGATACTAAACTGGCAATCGTTATTCAGAAAAGTGGAACGGATACATGAATAATGATCACGTTGGATGTTGATTCAGACGAATTGAAAATTCACCTCCTCGGTTAGATACAACATCGGTTTAATTTCTACCTCCACCATTACGAAACCGCTGCGATTCATTACAGTGTCTTGTTTCAATGTACGTTAACCCAGCTGTCAGTGTCGGAATGTTTTACATGAATGGCGTCGTCAGAAAGATGAAACGTATACTTTCGTGCAACAATAAAGTTTAACTAACGGAACTCACATAGCCAGATAATAAGGCTGTCAGTCTATTCCGAAAGTAACCTGAGTGTTTACTGCACTGAATGTTATTTGTTCAGATGACATGAAGTTTAGAAAACCAATGAATCCAGCAGATAACCAAAAGTTCCAATGCATCATCGAAACAAAAATTGTGATACAAACAAATGAGAACAATCGCACCTGATGAACTTGTGATCACCCACGTTGTTCGATCTGAAATCCTTCGCATCATCGCACCGTGCTTCACTCAGTGACGTACGTTGTATAACCTGCACTTTTGTGAGTAGTACAGTGCGCACATTCGGGAACTAAAGCAAAGGTCTTAACGCCAAGAAAATGATGAATCAGGACTGACTACCGGAGCCATGTTTATGCGCCATGTGGGACGAGTCGAAAATGTGAACGACGATACACTGCTGCCCCACGAGTACAGGTACATGTGAACCATATAAATGTTTGTACGTATTCGTTGTTTTGTTTCCACGTAACCCGTAAAGGATTTCGTTCTACGAATAACTTCGAACACCATGCATATTTTGCGGTCACGAGATGCAGATACATCTGGTGGATTTCTTATCTGTGACCAATCAGCTGTTCCTTAGCGCATTTTATTTGTTCATCTCAACAGTTTTCGTATCACGCTTGCGAAGAAGAGCAGCTCGAGTCAAAATACCATCTCAGTAGACTCGAATTTTATTATGAGTGTACGCTAGCAGATTCGTAATCGTGTGCCCGGAACGCGCATGCGAGTGACGATGTTTGGGCTGCTAGGTGAGACTGTCAACATTTACCTCATAAATAATGACTATTTCAAATCAAGATAACATTCAAATCTTAATGTACAATGCTAGAGTGATTAGCGAAACACAACCGGGAAAGTTGTCGCAACGATTCTAACAACGGAAGACCACATTACTTTCAACAAGTAAGTAAAACGTGACTAACATTTCCTATCTACCTTTCCCGTATTATTTACATACGAATGCCATTCATTAGCTTTGCATAATGCTAGTGGTTTGAGATGGTAAACATTTTTCGTTACAACCGCGAGCCTCATTAAACAAAATTGTACAGTAAATACAAAAGTACAGTTTGCATCCACCATTGCGTTAGTCATCCTAAATGACAGAAGGTATACTGTTAAAATTCGTTGAACACTTTAACAGCACACGAATGAATATGAGAAGTTCGGATGATGACATAGAACAACGCGTCATTGAAGCAGAAACTTACACCAGACTTCACAACTCGCTCGATAACCGATTCCAGTTTGTCAGTTTTTAAGCAGGTCAGTGGGTGTGGATATCGCTAGAAAAGATAGAAATATGCTAGGTTTCAGCAGAGAGAAAAATAACAGCTAGTAGCTTCTAACACATGCGAATGATTTATGAACTTCAAAATAACAAAATTGATAAAAATCGTCAATGACCTACATACAATTACTTGTATACGGTACCGGATAACAAGGCATATGGTTTATAGTCACTTTAATTTACGGGAAACTAAAAGTTGAACGCCATATAAAATGGGTAACATGCATCTTCATTTAAATTTATGAACGGTGAACTCGGCTATGAAGGTACTACTGAGAGAAAATCGACTGGACTTTCTTCTCAGGCGTTCTTGGTATTTCTCACAAAGGAGGTGCTAATTCAGTTGTGTCTCTTGTGAGATCAGTAATGTAGCGTTCAGTGCGGTTGATTCACTAGTGTAGTGAGGATGAGCGATCGTAATATACTACTCACACGACTACTATTCAGTAGCAAGATCAGAGCATATATTTTGACATTGAAGTAGCCGCAGGAAAAATACAGGAAGAAACATCGGACTGCAGCATCGCTCAAAACGGTCCTTGCTACGTCTGGCGTCTGTGGCAACCGAGACGGTCTGGGCGTAGTACCATATGTAAATGAGTGCTTTTGTTCGTGGTCCTGTTTAAGCGCTTAACCCGTGTTGCTTTCCCGAATAAACAACCCTTGTGCCATCCGCATTCTTGGCTCACAACACTAGCACGGGGATCGGAAGTTTACTTTCTGTAGTAGCAGGGATACGTATCACTAGTAAACTCTGCTAAGGGAAAAACCTGAGCAGACATGTTTTCCACTTCAAAATGTCTCAATATCACCTTCTTGTGACTGGTTTTTGGTTGACTGTTACGATATTGTTCTCTATCTTCAGTGTCGAATAGAGCCAAGGCGGAAACAATGCAAAGGAGTCCCAACCTTATACCAGGGCTAAAATCGACCATCTTTTCGACCGAGCCCGAACAGCAAGCCTCAGAGGACTAAGGTAACTGAAAAATTCTGTGATACTGAAAATGATAGACGTGACTCAAACAGAACATGTGTCCTCATGTTGATGAATCCACATATGCCTCAGATGTTTACAATCAGTGCCGGCCTACTCAATAAACGTAGGGCGCTTACAAGTGTAAATCGTGGACAGTACGGTGTATCCATTTCTAAGCTATATGCAACTGTAGATATATAGCAGTGCCAGGAAAAACACCTGGGCCAACTTAAACCGACACCATGCGAAGAAAAAATATGACGAAAAGATAATTGATAGCAGGTAGTCGTTAAGTGGAATATATAAAGGACTTTTCTCGAAATGACCGGTTGTAACGATGACCTATCAAGTCATAACAAATTTAAGTAGCAAGTAAAACACAGCACGCAGTGATTGCTGTATAAACTTATCATTAAAGGACAGTCCCGTGCATCGGTAGTCGATAAAGGGAGTGGCACAGCATTCTCCACAAAATTGATCAGCATTCAATTAGGCGAAGCCCAAATGATGGCCGTCATTTAAACTGCACGGTCAATTGGGTGACTGTATTTGAGTGGGGGATACTAAGCGGGTAATAGATTTTCGTGTGTGTTAAGTGTCCAGACATCCTGTTGGCTTCCTAAGCGCGATACCGTGGTTTCTTATTTTCCTAAACGCAACGTCGTCCCGATATTTACTTAGCATTTACCATGTGAACACTAAGAACAGAATGACTACGATCAAACTCGACAGTTAACATGATCCGGTAAGAAAGGCGACATATGCGTTTAGAGGTATATGTGATGAACGAACCCGGTGTTGTCATGTTAGCGTGCGGCTGCAAGTAACTCAGAAATTATAGATCCCGTTTCACCACTTTTCATCGGACATTTCATTAATGTACGCTTATATTCACCCGTTGTTCAGCTTGGAGGGCAGTAGACTAGAAACTATATTAAATTATAATATGACGTGGTCTTTCCATCCAAATGACACTTTCAGAATAAATAGGACGCCATATTCTTGCGTTTGGCTTCTCAGATCACTTCAAGCCTCACGTCACTTAGCGCACCGAGTGTGCTCCTTACTATACGTGTTTGCTATTTTTCTGGTTCCGTTCTTTTTTTCAGAACCGCAAAAAATCCACAAACACTTTGCAGCAAAGTTTCCAGCAGAAATACGCTTGAGTCCACTGTTTCATAATACTTTTAAAATATACTTGTAATTTCCCTACAAAAAATTTACTTTGTCGAATTTTTCCATCCAACCTGTATAATTGCATAAAGGTCTTCATATTCTTTACCAAATCCAAACACATATCTTTACTTGAGTGCCCCTGATCGTACTGTTCTGTTGTTTATTAAGTGCGTCTGATTCATAGACAAACCCGGTTGTCCTGTTCAACAATAAACCACAAACTTGAACAAACAATTTAAAACGATCGATATTGTTTGTGGCTGTCGGCTGCGATGTTGATAGATATTTTCAAACGTTTTTGTGGTTTGTTTGTTGAATCACTTACCCATCCATCATTTTCTGAATGGAAGGTTCACATAGAATAATGGGTAAATGATTCTTTCACTATGTTCTCTCAATGAGTTCACCGGTGGGGCAAATCAATTCATAGTTTATCCCAAACATAGAACTAACTACATTGCGCGCTACACGAGTCAAAGCTTAAATGTCTGAAGTCGATTCGAGAATCAACATCGTATCACAAGGCATTATCTGTCCTGAGGCAAAATGGGCTAAATATTATTGAGCTGCCCAAACCACGAGATAACTGTGGCGTGGAACATGTGATTGCTAATCTCGTTATCACAAAAGCGGCTGTAGAAAACTGCTGCGCAAGCTGGATTATGTCGATCATGTAGAAACTCTTTGGACTGTGAAAAAAATTACCCGAAGCACCAATTTAGTCCGAGTGAACAACTAGCCTTGAATTACAGTATGAATTGGAATCGTGACCAATATGGAGTTCGCTACCACATAATGCTGATTGGCTGTTTACACGGGTCGATGCACATTCGGCAACATGAAATGTCACAACTAGTTACACATGATGTTTTGTGATCATGATCAGTCATAAAGCAAACGTTTACTAGCCGAAATAATATCATATGTCTAGGTTCCACGTCATACTGGCATGAACATGAATACGAGTCGGCCTTATTTTGGATAGAATGAACTCAAAATGAAATTGACAAGTGGAGGTTACACTTCTGCTTTGACTAGAAGAACAGAATGTACATACAAAGTAGCGAAACCATTCCATTTCAAGTCGACTGGTCCAGAATAAACCAAACGTTTTCTTTGGAAATCAGAGTATTCCTAGTCACCAGATGACAACCATACACGCGCAATGTTGGCCCAGTGACAAAGATATTTCGCTGTTGCAAAGAACGAAGTCAAGCTTGTAGGAAGTTTCGCCGGCAAGGATTTGGTTATTTCACATGACTGAAACCCTGAATTTCATATGACTAATATGAAAATAGCCCGAAACATAACCTTTTACGAAACCGAAGCAGGTAAATTTTATGGAAGTTTCAGCCGGATTTGATTACACAGTTGATGGAGAATATCAGCAATAAAGAACAATAGGTTGATGACGTTCGTGACAATCAAAAGTGCGATTTGTTGGTGGCTATTTAACAAACTGTTCACTAAGTACAATAAAATCGACAACCTCGTCGTAATAATCTGACCGTTATTGATGGAAGTTAGAGAGCTGATAGTTAAACGTGTAACTTATGCTATGTTTAGAATGGGATGAATGTGGTCACTTCAGAAACTCAGCTCCTGGCCAAAACTAAAAAAGTGCATTATCGACGAGCACCGACGAAGATAGTAACACTAGTGCACTTGTTTTAAACGAGATATACGAAAAAAACTCAAGAAGACATGAAAGGTGTCATCGTTAACATTGTCAGCTTTTTAGTAAGCAACAGTAAAAAAACGGAGCAGCATAAAATAAAGACGAAACGAATAACGAAACAACTGTTATCCATGGTATCCGAGCCAAATGCCAGACTCACTTCTCTGTTGTGCCGATGGAAAGCCAGTGCATCATGCACGCTCATATGAAGCTCAGTGTAGGATCGTGTAACAGCCAAATTCTAAATGAAGATAAACCAACATTGTGCACGATTAGCGAAAACCAGTGAATACAAGGATAATTTAAACTGTTTTTAACAGTGTGCTCATATTATAACTATTAGAACTGGGTGTTGATTCCAAATTTCATTACACGTGGCTTCAGATGAGCAATTCGTAAAGTGATTTCGTAATGTTTTCAGTTTGAGCTCTTCAATAAAGCGTATCCTATCTGATACAGGGAGTTGAAGTCCAATTCAGTATCAAATGGTACGAGAGTTCTGACCATTGCACATTTGGCACGATTGAAGTATAACTTCTAAACGAAACAACATTCGCTTGTCACATTGCCTTGGTATCTCCAGAACAGATATAGTTACAGGTGAGCGGGAACACGCGTAACATTTTTAACTGAAAATGTTATCTGAATGAGGAAGCTGAGATCAATTTACAATAACTAAATCCTCGACAGTCTCAGTTCATAAATTGGTACGCCCTAATTCCTTCAGTTTCTTATCGATTCATTACTGACTGGGGACACCGTTGCCTGACCGCAAAAACCACACCCATTGATTTCATCAGGGCAAAAATGCCAACTGTTATATGCTAACCGGTTTTCAAAACATCTTTCCAAAATACCAAATTTCGGACATCACTGATTTACTTTTGGGTAATTAGTGTTGTGGTGATTTTGATCAACACAAATTTGTCAACATCCCGATATTAGGCAGTTCAGATTATTGATACAAAAATAACCACTTTAATGTACAGCATTCGTTCGATCCATTTTGGTGCGACTTGTAAAACGGTGAGTATTACTTAGAGAATTTGTTCGAGAAACAAACCTTTGTTATCAATGACGGTGAGTTATAAATTAATCTCAGTCAACAAGTTCAACCTGTCGAACATAGATCGAACATAGACAAATGAAGCTTGGACCATTGATACCTGAATTATTATGTTCAACACACAGTTGGTGTGAAGGCGTACTTTTGAAAGTTAGAAATATAGGGTCAGTAAAATGAACGGAATCGTCAGCGATCGATTTTTACCTTGGTAGCATACAGTAAAACGAAAATAATAAGTTGCACAAGTATTTTCTTGATTCGGCGACTACTCGGCTACAGATTTTTCTGGTTGTCTTTTTCTTTAAACAGAAGACAAAACTGTATCCTTTGGTTTTAAGAGATCAGCAATACTAACTTAGAAAAAAATGGTGAGCAAGCTCTTTAGATGGCTACTAGTTACCTCCAAACCTGACGCAGATAGTTGATTTTGATCATCAGCTTGAAGAAGGTAATCCTCATATGTCAGTTTAATGAAAAAAGTTGAAAAATGTGTATTAATTCTCAAAGACACAAGATACATTGAGAACGTCGCCTGCTCAAAAGGAAACGGGAGAACAGGCTTGGACTACAAGCACACTACCGGACAAATATCGCTGCACCTTTACGAGTGCACACTACAGACCAGTTACATTTCAGTATGAGCAAGCGAACAAGATAGCAGAGGAAACCAAATGTCAGAATTCACAATCAATGTCACTACCATGGTAGCGACAACCCTACAAACAGTCGTTTCTGGAAACACGACACGAGTTTGAACTTTCGGATGAGAATAGCTTCAGCACAGCGCAGTATTCACCTGTGTGATGTTGAACAGATAACGTGAAATGTCGTCGTACGATCGCATTGGTGTTGCGTCATTCGAATACGTCATGCGGTGGATGATGCAGGTACCCTGTTTCTATGCGCGGCTGTGACGTCATGCGTTTGCGAGATCTATTCTTTGCTTCATTTCGGGATATGCTCCATGTCCCGAGTTCGCAACTGGCACTCAGTGCTTTCTATGTAGGATGCTCCGCATCTACATCGATATTCATAGATAACATTGGGTTTGGCTGACTTAGGTACCGGTTGTCTATACAGATGGCGAACTCTGACAATTGGTTTTTCTTTTGTATCTCGTTCGCTTTCTCATACTGATGTAAAACTGGTCTGTAGTGTGCACTCGTAAAGATGCGACGAAATCTATCCGGACATAAACCATGCAACATCAGCTTGTTGTTTTTTAATTCAGATTCCGGATCAACTAAAGGCTACTAGACAAGAACCCAGTAATAATTCCTACACGCTATAAATGTTAACTTCAGGTAGTGCAAATTACAGGGAAAAGAAATTCGATAACAACCACCCCAGATAGATGGTTGTGCAAATCATGACGTCCACAGCAAGAACACTGTGGTTTGCAGAAGGCCAACAACCAATGGGCAGCGGTCACACTTTCTGACGAACGGATGCCACTCACGTACACCATGAACGGGTCAAGAGACTGACGGCACACGTTATGATGTATCAAACAGAGAGTGAACCATGCCAATGTTCGCTAGTGCCTGCTGATGATCAGTTCCGACGAAATGTCGAAGATTTTCACACTTCATCTGAGCAGATGAACATCACTGAGTGTCGGACAATCATTCAGTTCATTCATAGTTTGCCGCACTAGCTTTTGCGTACCTCTGTCACATGTGAGATTGGTTAGCCAGTCCATTGTTATCCTCTAAGAATGGAAAAACAACCCGGTAGCTCACTGGCGTTAACCTTGTCACCTGTTATCTGACTTTAAAGAATATGGAAGACTGACAGTATTGCTAAGTTGGCATTCTTAAAAGGGACGGATGATGATAGAGTGCACCAACGTGAACTCTCAGACCACTGTGACATAAGTAAAAAGCAGACATACTACTTGAATCGTGACATAATGAATAATCTAATCCAAGGTACTTGCGGTTTGCGAAAGTAGTCGTAAGCAAACAACTCAAGTCAATTCTGTGTGATCAGAAACTGCACGTGAATCTGACTCTTCTCTAAATTTAATGACCCATGCTAACCCGCTGATTGATTATCTGCACCCCTAAGCGTTTACTATGAAAAGAACGTCCTTAAAAATAAAAAGGATAAATAATCTGCCGGAAACCATTTGTCGTCAAAAAATTAGTTCAACCTTAATGGATTACAAATAAGGAAATGTTTTCAGACGTGAAAACACGAACAGAAAAGTAACAGCACGTTATGCAGATGGCACTGACCATTAAAGATAGACAAGAGAGGGCGTTCAACAAATAGAGTACGTTTAGGCAGAAAGCGTTTGACTAACCGATCGATTGACTGGCACACAATACTATGTCAGCTTAATGTATATGAACTATATATAATATTTAGTCGTACGAAAATAGACCTGATGATATGTTGCAGTCGGACGTGCGCTTCGGTATTTGTGAACCTTGGGATTACAGGTCGGAAAAGAGACATAACAACACTATCTCATTCAACAGCGTTAATTAACTGGAATTGAGGGATGGCGCTACTAAGCAAGTTTTGTCGTATATCTGTGTAGAAAATTTGCATGACCAGTGACGTCATCACAGTAAGTCGAAAAGTCGTCGAAAGAGATAAGTGAAAATGAAGACGTCCTCTGAGCAGGCGACTGAATTAGAACTGACTAACAACTTTGTTCCGGTGCAAGCTCTCCGCGTCATAGACTCCTCAGAGAGAAAACTGTGTCAACTGTCGCACAAACATCCGTCTTTGTATCTGTCGCTGGCTTGACAAGCGCAAGCTTTCGTTTGCTATGAAAGACGTGATTGAAGAAACCAAAACATAAAGATCAGCAGAAAGCGGCTCATATACAAGATTTTGAAACAGTCTATACAACAGCCCGCTGTTCCCCAAAGTCTTCGTCTACACTTTACGCTGTGTCGCACCAAAAATACACTGGGTTATTTGTAAAACAATGACGTTTGTGGAAGTCTTGTTATTAGGCCATTACCGGCCTTGTTTTGGGCAAGTACCAGAGACTATCACGATGTGTAAGTTGGATCACATGACTGACCATTGGATGCAATTCACGATCAATACCATTGTCATCGTGTCTCCCATGTGATAAAAACAGAGAACAAGGTGTGGCATGACATTTCAACATTCACTAGCTGAGAGCCAGGGATATGAATGGAAAGAAAATGGCGAATTAACTTGTAACTGAAAGGTAAAAAAAAAACAGAAAAATATATCTACGGAATTTTTATGATTTAATCATATCAAGATGACCAAATGATGGATAGATCAAACGGTGGAAACAATCTGACGACTACGACAAATGTCACAACAGTCGACGTGACCACTAAATAGGTCATTAGGAGAGACAGTTACCGTTGCACTGAAGAAGTCGACTAGTATGGTAAGTAAATGTTTGCATACTAAACACCCATCTCAGAGAACAATACACAGTTTCCCAGCTGGACATTCCTCAAACTAAACAAACAGCTGTTCCGAGCACCATCAATATCATCTTCACAACAGTCATGAGCCTGATCAAAAGGTACTGTGGCTCGGACGGCCGCTCACCTCAACAGGGACGTGGAATATTCTAGAAGAAAACGTTACTAAGAAGGTTGGATATTAATAAAAGAAGACTAAGCGGAAGAACCAGGAGTGGTATGGATGCAGGTACGCCATTGACTGCGACACACCGCCGCCTCGGGTAGCGTTTCTAACCAGCAATTTGAGTGATCACAAAGACCTCAGTTAGACAGGCGACACCTATTCACTCTGCTCAGTGTTGCAGTCAGGGTCTTCACATTTCGTGACCATGATGTTGCTTGGCCAACATGTGGTTTCGCCCAACTGTTGGTACGGTAAATGCACAGTTGGTGTACGAAGTACGTGACTCAACCATCGCAAGCTATGCACCATGAGTAGTTGACCAATTGATCGCACATCCCGAGTGTTCCGGAATACGCGCCGGCGAACTGCCACATTGCTCGCGCGATCAGTCCACTTAATGTGGGCTAATTGGTGCAGACAACGATGGTCAAACACAGCAAGCCTGTTGACACCTTCCTTGCGAACAGGCCACGTTTCTGAACCATACAGCAAAATGAAACGCACAAAGACATTATATACCTTTCCTTTCAGTGACACCTGGACGTCTTTTCGACGCCACACGTGACGAACTTTGGCAAACACAACTCGTGCCTTCGCTATCCTCGCTGATATCTCATCAGCAATATTACATACTGACGAGATAGTGCTAGCCAAGTATGTGAAGTTGTCCGCAGTCTCGAGCGGATGACCTGCAATGAAGACAGTTGGAGTCTTGAAGCAGCACCTTACACTCAGGAGATGGAAAGCGTAATCCATACAAACCAGCCCGGTCACTCACCTTGTTCAGCATGGTCTGCATATCCTTGGCAGAGAGGCTAAGTAAGATAATGTCATCTGTATCCACCAGATCAGTCAACCTAGCGCAAGGAAGAAGCTCAACACCAAGTTTACTGGACTACTCAAGCGCACTCAAGAAGCTTACACTTTCATATTGAAAAGATGGAAACTAAGGTGAACTCTAAGCTTCAATCCAGCTTATCCGCATGAGGAGAGTGTTATAAAAGTTATTCACTCAGATGTTGTTTTGTCAGACTTGAGCCAGATACTAGCTCTACAAAACAAACTAGTCATGGTGATGGCAACATAAGTGTTAATTCAGTTCAGTTATTGTGAGAAGTTGACTGGAACACGGATATTGTGAACCACGTAGAGTTACATATGAAATAAGTCAGTTGCCCCTCACCGCGTACATCGTGAAAGTAGTGGAAAGAAATCGTCCAAACGCTTAAATTTCAGTGTATCTGGAATAGCCTGAGTGAGTATTAAAAACCCTACTCGTTCACCATAGGACCAGAACTGCGTACCACATTTCAAGTTTATGTTCACTTGTGACTTCAATTCAGTTAATCTCTAGTAAGCAAGCTATCAAATAAACGACAAAAATGAGACCGTAAATGTCCATGTGACTAAATTGCCACAGCTAAGAGCATACGATTTTAAATTGGGTGTTCAATAAAAGATTGGGTGGTTTCACACGACAAATGTCCAGCCTTGTTCGCACCTGGGACATTCACGTTGTGACCTTAAATGACCCACAAATCCATCCATCCTATTGAAAGTCTTCCTACACGCTGCACTTCATACACATCAACATGTGTCATTTAATGACCGCCTCCTACGAAGCTTGTATAATGAAAATTTTCCCATTTAAATCATGTGATAATGGCTATCTAAGAGTTTTCGGAACGTTGCAAAACCTATAATTCTTTTGATTTTTACTCCTTGTGGCTTAACCAAGGAACCTCTCAGTCATTAAATGATTCGAGTTGCAGACATGTGAACACACTACCGGTTAGTTGTCACATCTGCACGCTTTCCGAGGCGAAGTAAACATTAGTTTGCGTTACTAAAATGACGCTGAAATGTAGGTTGACAAGTTTTGTAGAGTTTAGGTTAGGTATAAAATAGTAACATGAGTCATGCATCTGCTCTATTTCGACAAAGGATAAATACGAATAAATTCATTTGTCGAAAACTGCTACATTCGTTTTTCTAGTGCAAATTAGATTAAATCAATTATTGCAAATCATCCTCAAGCATGAAATGAACAAGACGACCAAAATTTAGGTAACAAATTGGTGAACCAGACTCTATAACTGTAGTAACGTCTGATTGTTTGGCACATTGACAGTCAAGTGGCACCACCGAGTAAGTAACGAAGAGGTTAGGAGGAGGGTATTTGGTAGTGACTGTCAAACGAGTTCCTTCGTTCAATCCTTGTACTTGCACAGATTTAGATGGTTAGGTCATGCACTAAAGATGTCAGTTGGTCGTCCGCCACATCGAGCATTCATTATCGATGCTGCGGCTGACAGGTGTAAGGTGGACAAATGTTGACCTGGCGTAGACAAATGAAATCGTTCACGAAGGGAATGGCTGCTGTAGATCGGGTTCGTCTTACGAACTGCGACTCTCGCGACTCACAGAGTGGGTGGTTTGAGACGTTAGGTGAGATGGCGACTAATCGTGCTCAGTGGTATAAATGTTGTCTTTGACCGAGTTGCTTGTGGATTGAGTGCATTTAATGATGCGGAGTAGTGGAAGCCATAAGGAAGACGCCTTGCTTTCACTTACAGCTCGAGTGTTTGTTTGCAAGCTGTAGGCACTTTGATGTTGAGAATTTGAGTATAGACGCAGCTATTTTTCTAGTAGTAGGGTCTCTCCTCGTCATCTATTTTTTTCTTCTCTCCTCCTATACAGATTTTGTTTTTTCCCCTCCGTGGTTGTGTGGCAGTTAAGCATCAGTGTGAACCACTGATGTATTACTGTCGATGATTATGATGATGATGACAACAATGGTCAGAAAAATCAGATAACTGCTAACGGCAAATTGAAGGGTCGAGTTTTCTGAGTAATATCAACCAAATAAAACATAAAAACATGAAGTCTGAATGAAAACTGTAAACGTTTAATGAATAAAGACGGAACTAAATAGCATAGTCGTGTGTGGAAAACAAAAACCTAATACATATTTCATTGAGATTCTTGTGTTTTTGTGGTAGGTATGGCGTGACAGCTAGAAGCGACCATGGATGAAAACGAGGAAGTTAGTTCTGAAGAATCACTGCACACCCAGGAAAAAGCAGTAGGTGGTGACATCGCTGTGATGACAGACGGAAGGAATGACCTGACTTCCTGGGGCTCGAAGTTTGACAAGAATTTCTGCTGATTGCGATGACTAGGTTAATTGTCTGTCCTGGGGAACACAGTGCCCAGCATATGCACTGGATCGTCTCTGTGATAAACAACTCTGTGACTAGATTATACCGGTGGCCCAATGTTTGTTCTAATGTTGACACAATGGCGAAAAGTTAAAATTTTTTTACCTATGACGACCGGGTTTCTTCAAGTCATCAGTTGGTTAAGGAAAGCATTTGTAAAATTGAAGTGCGTATATTTCAAAAACCCCAAGAAAAATGCTGAGAAGGAGCATTTGTGAGTTCAGTTTCATTCATTGAGCTAACTGTGGAAAAATAAATTAGGAAAAGAAATCAGTAAGTCAGAATGCGTAGATTTTAAAACCGCTGTTTCATGTTCTCACCTGGACAGTATAGTTAAATCAGTTTTTGGAACTCTCGCCTGTCGCTTTCAACACAATGTTGATTCTTTGTTTTAGACTCCCATGAGAGTTTGATTTGTTTAACAGGGATAATCTGCAGGGCCATTGATAGAATGCGTTTACATACTGTAGAGAACGAAATTCAGCTGAAATCATAGGGAAAAATCTCATGGAGATAAATGAAGTGACCTCGAGGTTCCCTCGATAGGTCCAGACCCACTAGCTCAACGCCTTGGAAATACTCCATCAAACCATATCCGAATAGACTTCGTATAGTAGGCCGATGAATCCTTACGCTGAAAATACTTCAGACTTCGTCATACAAGCAAAAAAGAAGCCTTCGGAAAGTTCTTTGTGAGCAGCTTGATTTAAGCTGATTAAAACGGATTGTAGCTATGTTGCAATCTCATCGTGATCCGTAGGTGTTACTGAGTTCAGTAAGTCTTATTAGTTCTGTTGTGCAGATAGGTTACAACTGAAACGGAAGTACGACGTAGTCAACTAGAGTACGTTGCAGTAAGTTGTATATTCTTTCCTTAGAGTCAGTGAACGAAGTTCGACCATTATCATTCGGCAAGTTGTAGGGATGAATTTCTGATGGATTTACTGTTTGTGTATTGGCTGCAGCCTTGTGGACGATAGCTGTACTAGCTTACCGATAGAATCTGGGGAGTTACATGTACTAACGGAGAAAGTGTCTTCACCATCTTCACTGTGAATGCTGTTCGCATCGAAAACAGGTTTACTATTCAAGCGACCAGTTTCAAGTAACTGCTTCAATGAATGCAATACTACAGTGTTCCCATATTTTGAGTCTTTTCGCGGGTATTCAGCAAGCGTAATTTTGATGCATTCAGCACCATCAATTGCGCTTCATCGACGTCCATCAAATCCATCATTCAAGCATTGCAATGAACTAACCAGTGCATAGAATTTAACCTGTTGTGTGAAACGTAGACTTATAAATGAGCCAGGCAAAACCCGATCTCTGAACACTCTAGCAGAACTGAAAGGGAAATGTATGACAGTGAATGCTGAATGTACCCAATGCTGGAACGATACAGTCAAACATTGGAACTGGTCATCTCAATCAGTAGAGCTTTTTATTAGTACGGTAGAACCTTAATGTGTCACGGTTTATTTTCTAGCCATCTCCCATCACAATGGAGTTGCCGTTCAATAAGCTCTCGATGTATTCGGAAGGAAACCTCTACTTGTTATCCATAGTTTACTTGTCGCATAGTACCCTATACACCCGTGATCGCTTTTTAGATATGGAAATTTTTCGTCCAAATTTATTAATGCTTCATAGGCTAACTATTTTACATACATGTGAAACACACACATGACTGCCAGAGCACTATGGTGGAGTGCTGTCACATGTTATTTATGGATGGGACACGTGGTCAGCATGTGGCAACCACAAACAATCAACTGGACGGATTCAACCAAATATACATTCACGTGAAAAGGACGTGGATGCAACAGTACACACACTTTCCGAGTTTGGTTTGGCAGAAGAAAAATTTAACTTGTTAACAAGTCAGAATGAGGAAACTGTATGCCAGATATGCTAATACCTGATCAACAAATCTGAAAGGTGCTGTATTAAAATAAATGCGCAGAAAGGTTTTAAGCAGTGTGAAAGACACTACTGGAAAAGACGATAATGGATAGAAGAAAATTCCCGTTTTTAACAGTTTGTTACTTGAAAGCCATACAGGTTGTCACATGATGAAAAATGCAATGCCTGAGACTTTCCAAGATTCATGGATGACCTGCTTTTTCAGAAGATGGCCGGTATGGGTGTTGATAAATAAAAATAATTTACCTCGTCTCTCGGTATCTACGTCCTCACGTTCTGTCGTCAAGCTGGTTATAGTGGGAAAAACAACCGACGATTTTCAGACAGGATTAATGGTCATCCCCCAACAGGTGGCGTGAAGAAACTCACTTCGGGTGCTATCAGGTTTCATCATTGCTGATGGAGTCTTCAAAGCCATCTGCATAGTGTCCATGTCAACGCCCTACCTGCCGGGAAGGGACTGTGCTGGTCCACGAAGGGGATCGAAACCAATTTCACCTGCCTGAAATTGTGCGTCCAAAAGTGGTTCATGCACATCTAACCAACTGCAAACCACAAACTACACTCAAACACGAACTCCACCGACCGGCTACTACAAATCGATCACGTGTTTCCATACGTAACACACGCACACATACACACTTCCGGTTCGACTGCATACATACTTTCCTATAAGGTAAACGTTGTAACTTGATATACTGCTTACGTGCGCGTAAACGGAACAACGGTCAATGAAACAGCGGAAAACAGCACGATGGATAATGGTAACGAACGACAGAGTACGGAGTATACGCGATCAGTTAGTCTCTTCCCATCCGACCTATCCACTCGAGGCTACCGCAAGAACACAAGAAAAAGAATAGCCTTCAAACAGAGCTTCGTTATGTCGCTGAGCCCGGAGACAACATGGTCACAAACCAGTTCGGCTTCGTAGGATTTGCGACAAGCAACAAAGCAAAGCCATATATAATAGTCCAATCTAGGCTTCTAGTCAGGATGACAACGCTAGTTGTCACGACGACTGAGGACGCTCGTGGAGACCGGAGAAGTACACGATTATAGCAACGGTGAAGGTCGCTGACAGTGTACTTTCCCCATAGCAACATTTAAAAAATATTAGTTCACCATTCTCACTAACGTAGTTCGGATGGAGGTTAGGGTTTCAATATGAACAATACACTTAGAAGAACCAGGGAATGTCTATCAATGTCCTGCGAACAGGATCTTTTATGTTACGCTAAAATTGGTCAAAAAATGTGCAATCACAAAAGTCTACCCGTACTGCACGATTTCGTAGACGATTAAGTTACAAGTGTCACGAATAGCAGACTAAGATTGCGTTTTTGAAACATTCAGAATAGGTTCAAGATCTGTTAAGGTATATGACTTGAAAAAGTACTAGAAGCCATGCATACGATTGCGAGAAAGTATCTGTCAAGGTCATTCTAGCAAGGAACGACACTGTGTTTACTGCAGGTTGATGTGAATAAACAGGTCTTGGTTGCACACAAAATAAAGTGTAAGGATTGTTTTAAGTCCCATATTAGTTAAATTGTACGAGGATAAATTAACAACTAATGGAAAGTTTCAAACCTATTCTAAATAATCTCGAATTTCATATCGTGGCTACAGATTCTGTGAATATCCGTCTAGAAAATGGTTACGTGAATAGATTAGGTTTCAGGATAGTACAAGAGTGGCTAAATAAAGAGACTATCAAAGGCACGAAGGTTAAAAATGCTGTAACTGGAAACGATGGTTACTGCTTCTCGGATAAACGGTGTTGAGTCGTTTAATTGGAGTACGGTCTGTAAACTACACGTTGCAAAATAGTTAGCTTATTAAATTCCATCGAATTGGTGGATGCTTGTCCGGCTTTGCTGAGTCTCAACAGCATTACGCAAACCCTGAAATCGAATCCACGAGCCATGAATACGTATCAGATTGTTAGGTCGCCATAGAATGATAATCCGGGAATTTACCTAAGGGACCACAGGGTCGAGATCACCGGAAGACATGTGGATTGTTTTCCATAGCCGTTACGTTATCTTGTCCAGTGGATAAAAATCGATTGATTCCTTCAGTGTCTATGATACTAATTGGACAACACTATCGAACCTGTTGTCCACCACTCCGCTGAATGTCGCCGTAACTAACTGCTTATAAAGTGGTCCTTCATACTCTTCTACCATAGTGGTGGACGCTTGCAAGCTCACCATGAAGAACTCATCAATTTCAGCCTTAGGAAGAAAGAAGTGTAAAAGTTAGGCGGGGCAATCATAAAACTGTTTATTAGCCTGTATACGATATCTGCATAACGAATCTGGAGCTCTCAGATGCACTAGATGGCTACGTTCTTATTAATTTGGATATTAATGCACCGTTTTGAACATTTTCGAGATAATCTTATTCTGCCAAGAGTTGAAAGACTCGCTTTTTTGTTAGCAGATGTACAAGAAGGTTTAACCTCAAGGGTACGATTCACTTGAGAATTTTAACAGAAAAATCCAACTCTAGGCCGACTTTCGATTCGGTTAGCCCGTTTTGCCTACCTCCATGTAGATGTCGGTTATTTGTGTTGTTAATCAATCACAGCCGGGTTTCTTCTAAATTCCATAAAGTATTTCCTTGCGGCATATTCCTTGTGTACGTTGTCTTACGGTTACCCGTTCAATCCGTTAACGTTTTAACGGATTACCTTGACAGTTACCCCAACTTGAAGGACATACAGATCGCATGATTCCCTCGTTAAGTACGGTTTTCATCTGTATGTTTTCGAAATGCCACGCGGGTAAACCAGTTGTTGTAGCTTTTCCGGACCTCTTTAGGACTTTGGGTTAAGTGAACCAGTTAAGACTCTGTACGCAGGTAGGTTATTATGATGTAGGAAATCTTCTACTGATATGACTCACTGATCACCGCTTTACCGTCACGTTGAACGGTTTTCTTTTCAGACTGGTACTATGCAACCAACGCTGAGTCATACGGTTTCATACTGGGAAATTTGCTTTTTATTCTGTGTACTGAAAACCGTATAACCCTTCAATTCCACCCTTGTGTAATATGGCAATAACACCAAAATCTGCTCCACGATAGAAAATACGACTGGAAGTGAGAAATTATGAAACGATTTCAACATACTACGTTGCTGTGACACAGAATCGGCCCCCGATTGATAAGGTTAAGTGTAGAGCAATGTATCTTCGTCATTCGGGATGCACAGATTATTTATTGGAAGGTGAAAGTCTGGGTATAACTGAAAGTGAATGCAGCTTGCGCACGGCTGTCTTAGTGAATCTAAGTTTATCTCCCAACATTTTGTCAATGACCAACAAGGCCAACTCGGTATGTGGGTTATTCACTAGGCTGTTTGAACAGATTCGATCAAACTATTTCATTGCTATGTTCAACTCCGTCTTGGGTTAATTGTCCGTGAAAGATATCACGCTTATTGAGAGGGTAAGAAGGCAGATCTAATAAAAGAGCTACTACATCACGTTATCTACCGTACCTAGGCAGGTTGCGCAAACTGAGGTAGATCTCAGCGCGCTACCGACAAAATCGAAAGAGACTTGAGTTTAGTAAATAAGATCCTTCGTCCCTTCGCCATTACAAATATACCTATGCCTAACGAAGATAACCAACCTGGAGTAACTCACTAAAGCCCAAACATCAAATGAGCGGTCTAATTTGCAGGGAGCATTCTTTTGGGATCGGGGTATGCCCAACCGGGAACAATCGATCAAGACCTTTAATAACTGCGCCATCGTTCGTTGAATGCAAGCGCAAGTGACCGTGTATTCAGTTTACTTGCACATCAGAAATATTGCGATAGAATAAAGATGTTCTCTCTATCTCTCAAAGGTAGCCAGGTGCTATATGGTGCAGTGCGATTTTTGTATGCTTGAGGGTGGTTTGAGTTATGTTCTGCCCATTATCCCTTGAACATCTCTTTCGTAGTCATTCTACTGCTGACTTTTCGAAACTGAGACAATCTTCCAGTTTGTCATTTCTTTCTAAATAATCCAAAACGGATTTATACGTAAATAAGCTTTCCCAGCTTTCTCTAATCTAAAAGTTCCTCATGAATCTGACAGTTTTCCGGGGCCCCAGTAAAGTGCTGGTTCTTCCTTCATCCGTGTACCGGAGCTACTGCACACAAAACAGAAAGTAACCTAATCTGCATGGCTAATTTTTCTGAAACAGGTAAGTGTTTGTTCCCAGTAATATATATATATATATCCAATCCCAAGTAGAAGGCTACTTCGAGTTACCTCAGAAAGTCAAATCAATGCATGTAAGCAAAGCGGTTTAAGCGGCGATTTAAATAATTTGCCTCGACTTTCATTAAGGTGCAATTATGTCATTCAAACAACTGTTTATACAAGGCGCACGCTGACGGCATATGTTGGCACGGCACGTGAAAACACTCCGAACCTGGTGTTAACGATTTGACCGAAGTGAAACATAACCAGAACATGGATTAGAAAGACGCATCTGCATATGGTAAACTAGTAAGATTGTCTAGCTTGACCTCACCGGTGGCGAACGTTAAAAATGGGGTCAGATACTGAGATTTTCAGGAGGGCCAATCCAAATCGTCAGCCTTGAAGCAGTTTGTTTTTAACAAACGGCGTGCAACTGTACGTTTGAACAGTCCACCACCAAAGTTAAAATGGGTCATTCAGCTAGAAAATCACCCGATCGTCAAACGTGTCTTCCGAATGTTGACCGCATCAAGATACCACGAATAACACGACAGGTGGCTGTTCATTTCACTCACACAGACTTATCAGCAATAACATATTGAACAAGATCAGGAGCTGGATTTTTTTAAAATTCATGCTTGCAGATAATTTAGAAATCGGGTGTTTTTGATTTGGAACTAACCTTCGTGGTTCGACGACTGTTTTCATCATATCACAAGCAGTTACAGTGCCCGTATGTGTACTGGTCAACCGGCGAGTTTTATAAAAGCAACATTGTTTTTTTTAGCACGCAGAGACCATGGTTGCGCACTTACAGTCATTGTCCAACGACTTGCGTGTCTGAACAGACGCAGCAGCAGCATCAGCAGGAAATTTTTGCCACACTACCGAACCAACCAACTCGCTCAGTCCTGCTATTCTGTGTCGGCCAAGCTATCAGCGCCTTATTCCGTTCTTAGCCTACTGAATGCTATTATATCCCCCGTATACAAGTCACGTGAAGTTCGTGTCATACGTTGTCAATAGTTGTGAGCAGTCTGCCCTATTTTGTTTATTTCTTGCTACATATTTTGTTGTTGGCTTATGCATCTACTTTTATGTGTGTGCATTTGGGTCGTTAAGCCCGTGCGTGGTATAGGACATTTGGGTGATTACTGAATAAGTACTGCGTACCAGTCTCCACCCCCGTCTTTTGGGAATATCCTGCCCGTTATGTAATCGGAATCAATCAAAATTTTGTGGCAAATTATTGAATGCGAGTGTTACAATAACGATACAAAAAGTCATAGTACAGCTATAAGTCCATTGTACTTTGATATGGTACCTTCGATCTGATGCACTGGATGAACAACATGACACTAATTATATATTGGGTATTTAAAAATCGGATATGCGTGAACACTTGGATGATATTGCAGTCAGGAACATGCATCACCAGTGATCTGGACTTAAAACGATTGTTGTCTAATTAAAGACATGTAAGCTGTAGCTCACTTATCATTTACTGTGTTCAGATCACGTCATGAAGTGTGGTAACCAGTTCAGTAGCAAGTTTTGTGACGGCAAAAGATGCCAGACCGCTAAATCTCTCCTGTGAAATACACACAATACAAACATACCAACAAACGCAAACAATTGTTTTGCATGTGTGATGTATATTCACAACCGTTGCTAACAATGTAGCGGCTGTCTCCATGTTCGCATATCGCACACAGTGTATATACGTGTTTACAGCTCTGGCGTTGGGAATCGCTTTTAGTTTTCGTTAATGTGTTCACCTTCTTGGTTTGCGCCATACTCATTAGAGGCGTAGACCGTAGACAACATGAAAAATATTTCTAAGTTACAACGCACACAGTTGCCCACATTATTAGACGAGAGAAAATGTCAAACATCAGCGGAAGTCTAGAGCTACTGTTTGGGAAATTTAAAGAACATTGGGTAAGCGAATTAGTGATTTTGAACACTACTTCAAAGATGAGGTAAATGATGAATATTAACTACCAATACAACATGGACTGTTTCAGATATCAAATTGGAATTTGGATCAAGTTTCAAAAGAACTGCACGACGATCATTAAGGAGTAATCAGAGAACGAATGCAATAATTTCGTCGAACCAGTGAAAAAATACAGAATCATTTATCATGGACTGAAATGTAAGTTCATTAGACACATCAATGGTATTCCGGTAGTTCCAGTGGTAAGAAAATGATGAAACATGGATGAGTGTGATGTGTGGCGAAACTACTGGTATGAATTTTAGAAGAAGAAAGTGTACTTCAGTCGAAGCACTGATCGTAGACGTTTGTTAATGACGTGAGGATATGCTCATAATTGAGTGTAAATTAACTGACGATATTAAGTGTAAAAAAAGTGACGTCGATTCCGATAGTTAAGTTTCCAAAAAACTTTGATATCTTCCACTTCATCAGCCTGGCAAAGAAAATACACATTTCTTGTAGAACAACGCCTAAATTCGTAAGCTGTAGCTGCTTCCAGGGCTTAAGGTTTTGGACTGACCGGATAGCAATTCCGATCATAACAGAATAGAAAATCAGTATGGGCTTGTCGGCCCATCAAATACATGACGGCATCATGGCAAATAGATTGACAGCCAAATCATGAGTGACCTTAAGAACAGCATAAAAGAGCTTGAACTCCAACTTACTATGGTCTCTCGTCAAACTCATACTAGAACGATGTACTGAAGTACTGGAATAGAATGTAGGGAAAAAGTAATTTCAAATCTTTGCACATTTCCGTCATATACGATAGCCATGTAATTTTGTCGCGTTATTTTTGTACTTTGAAGTGCTTGATGTTTTACAAAAGTTATTCATACGAATCTAAATCAGCAGCTTTCTAATAGCACATGCTCACTATACCTTTTTCCATACTGGTTTCTCTTTTAGGCATAAGAATTTATCTTTCGTGCAAAAGCCTTTCGTTTTAGTGCAGTAGAATTTCTCCATTGTATTTTCAGCCTGTGGAAGTGACTTATGATTGGTCTAGTGGACTCATAGTTTGCGGCCTTTCTGATTGCGACTGCACGCATTGGCTGCTGCACTAG
>JTDE01002931.1:32658-50626 GCA_014338405.1 Paragonimus skrjabini miyazakii | reverse complement strand
TTATGCCTAAAAGAGAAACCAGTATGGAAAAAGGTATAGTTGTGAGAAAACATCGTCATCAGTCCGTTAGTAAAGAAGACCGGACGACGTCAGATTTTGTTACGGAACGTGCAAGGATAGTGGAATCAGAACAGCAAATTTAGTACGATAGTGATATCATTTTGTATGCTATTCTAAATTGCTGCATATCATACAGTAAATAAGCACTAAAAAACAAAGTGAAAGAAAATTTGAATAACTGAGTCAACAGCTGCGCTTATTTTTCGCCTGTCAAACTCATTACATACAGGACGTCGAAGTCAATATCCTACGTACTCGTGGAAATGGTTGCTGGAGCGTGACAAACAAAGACCTAAATGACTTTGGCATGACAGATTCGTGTTGATACGCCAAAATGCGAAAACCGCTCCTCGGAGAGATTGCATTCCTGTCACTGATACATGCCCAGCGATTGAGTTAGCCAGTTTGCGGTGTCTAGCCGGACCTTGTCGGGTCACGCTTCATGTCATGCCAATAGAGCATTTGGGAACCGTTTCCTACATCCTAAACAGTAGGTACCAGTCATATAAACCGACGTATGGGTCTGGTATGTTTGGTAAAATAACTATTCCACCTGCACTCTAGTTTTGGGTTCTTTGTGTTTAACTGTTGTGAAGTAAAACTGTTGACGAGATCCTACAATGAATTTGGGAAACAACAACCAAGCGTCCACTACGATTTTATTATACATTAACATATATATGTATATGTATATACGTATAAATACACAAGTAGAAGTACACGCAAAGGACGGACGCTGAGTAATGGGTATATATATTGTAAAGTCTCAGCTTCCCACTAAGGTTTTTGTCAAACACCTAAATGCAAAAATAAGACTGTTCTGTTATTCACCACATCTACTTGTCGTTTGTCAGTATTCATGTGCCGACTAGACAAAATTTGTGAACAGAAAACTTACAGCATCAGCTGTTCTCCTCGCGCGTAAGCCCACGCGGGTACTTTTGCGTGATCTATGTTGATCTGGTGATCTTCGTCTGCACAACAGCACCCAAACTAAGCTACACGTTCGGCTCGTCGCATGGCTAGCTTGTGTCCGGGCGCGCATGTGAGCAGCTGTTTGCCCGTCTCGCCCACATGCATTTAATCAGGGTCAAGGCACAAAATATAGTAGACTACGTCAGCTTATGTCCGTGATTTTACACGATGCTTAAAGTTTACTAAGGCTGAGCACAATGTTGTGTTTGACACGTTTGATTGACGGGTGCTTAACGGTTGAAGAACCCATTGCGCTGCGAGGATTGTGTTAGATTATATGACAGTTATTGGGGTTTACACTTCAGTGCACGTCAACCATCTGATAGCTTCTTTACGAGGCAAGTGAAGTGCCCACTGGTAATTACCAATCTAAACACGTGAAACCATTCTTGTCTTTCGAGTTCAGATGAACTACATTGCCTGTGTGAACGTCAGATCCATGTTAGCACACTGTTGCAAGACACCGGTTTACAATAGACAATAGTCTCTGAATTACAAACCGGTCTTCATGTGACTGACACATCACGGAACGTTCAGGGCTGTGTGGTATCCAAGCAAATGTGACAGTCATCATGAGTTCGAGATGCCTTCTACTCAGCAGACATAATTTTGGCTTAAGTGTACCGAAGACTTCAGAGATTAGGTGCTTTACTACTGTGTTGGCGACTATTCCTGACAATGATGAACACACAGGTGCATTTCTCTTCAGCAAGCAGGCATGGTCGTCAGTGAAGGTGTACTTAAATGCGCAGTTTCAC
This sequence comes from Paragonimus skrjabini miyazakii, assembly GCA_014338405.1. NCBI lineage: Eukaryota > Metazoa > Platyhelminthes > Trematoda > Plagiorchiida > Troglotrematidae > Paragonimus > Paragonimus skrjabini miyazakii. Next base: position 48,833 of record JTDE01002931.1, on the reverse strand, counting down.
CGCTTGAGCAGGGGTTTGTTGCACTGCGGAGACTGTTTGTCAGTAAACTCAAATTTTCTTTGGCAAAGATTTTCACTTACAGTGAACACTGATGAGAAATGAAAACAAAACGGCAACTGTTTTTTTCTTGCTACTTCAAGTCTGATCTGGCTGAAGAAGTCCATTGAAATGCTTGTCGCCCGAGTGTCGTGAGATAGATAGGATCCCAGAATATAAAAGAAGAACCTCGCTAGCTAGTGATTCTAGGGTGTTTGAATGTATCAAAAATATGCTATGCCCTCATGGATTTAAGGTAGTGCGTGTACTTGTTTCCTTATATATATATTTACATATGAATCCATATATATATATACATATGAATCCACATATATATTACAAGGAAGCCCATGGTGTACAGGCAGTGCTCCGCTTCCAAAGAGGAAGCCCTCAGAGACAGTCAACTATAGCCTTTCGCAAGTGTCCGGATTTTCAGTCTATGCTTCGACATAAAGCTTAAACAACTGCAATATCTTGGTTCAAAATTCACTGTTTTACAGAATGTAACGGGAGAGGTAATAACAATCAAACGTGTTCTAACCAATTACAGGGACGAAATTTTGCAGTTTACCCAGCAGATTTTTCAGACATCAGAATGGAGAACTAGAGTCCTTTAGAAATTTCCGACTAACGGACGGCCTGCTATTAATTACAACCGTGCACTACTCAGATAGTCTGATGGGAACGAACATTGTTGTAGACAGTAACGGAGTGTCTAGAAATTACATCTAAAACCGTGTTCAAACCAAGCGTGCGCTTGTGTTGTCATACTATGTGTAAGTTGGGTCATCATTTCACATGGTTACCCTAACATTAGATACAACTGTATCACTCGAAAACTGTAAGCTCGTAAGACATTTACTAAAGACTTCAATTTTGAAGGCGGATAAACCAGATAGTGAAAATGCCATGCTTTACCAAACTAGAGAATGTTTCTGTTGACTTAACTATATCAAATCCAGCCAGTAAGCGTCCGACAGCTATAACGAACTCCATCATTAAAGAATCACGAAGCCAGTCAGATTACAGCCACGTTTTAGAGTTTGGGTGTCAAATTTGCAATTTTCAGAAAATTTCACTCAAGTAGCATGTAGCTCATTTAAGGAGTTCCAGAAAGAAAACTTAAGCAGTACATGCTCAAGCATGAAGAAAAAAGAGTGTCAGTTTTGACAGTGAATTCCCTTTGATAACGAAAGTCCCGTTGACAGTGTGTGAGTTCTGTCTAGTAAAACCACAATGCTGTGAGACAATCCTATTTTTACGAGCCAAACAACCGACACGTAGAACAGTCTACTCAATTATCATTGCTAAGCCGTCAAAGAAATGTGACTTAATGTAAACATCAACGAAAAAATGGTTGCGATAGGCATAAAATTCACGACGTTTAGTGGGAACTTCTCATAGCGGTAAAGCAAAGCAGTTTTATTCAGATTTTTATTAACAAGACAACATTTTTTAGTCCAAAATTGTTAACAACTTCATTACCCGTGAAAAAACAACCTCTCATTGACAACAACTTGACAGCTTCCCAAACACACAATAATCCCAAAATTCTGATCATTATCTATCGAACTAACAATATTACCGCCTGTTTTTGCACGCCATGCACTGTGCGGTCGAGCATATACTAATCTCCGGTTGTAAAACAAAAGCTAATGATATAAATCTCCGGGTGTAACCCGAGTCGAGCATTCAGGTAATCAATTATGGAGGATTACAGATTCTGCCGTAAACATGCTGAGATCAAAAATGCAAGCAAGCTCAGAAAGTCTACGTATGATGGTACAGACAACACATTTTAGGGATGATAATGAGATAAGACCTAGAAAATTATGATTTGCCGACCATGTCTTAAGCTGGCACAGATTGTTCATTAGCAGTGGCAACAGAAAAGTAGCTTGGTGATGTAACTAATACAAATAATGGTAGTCGTTTGATTCGATATCCTTTGAAATGTCTACGAAACACTTCTTCCGAATGGTGGACACTACTGTATACACTGAATGACACTATAAGGGTTCATTTCGTGTACATCATGCACAACATCAGTGGTCGGTCACTTCTGTGTGGCACTCCACGTCTTCCATAATGTACCGATCGGTTCAATAGATAGTGTTATCCGTGCAATATGGCAAACACCATTCAAGACCGACTTTGGGCCATTTTGCAAACAATTGTGTATACGCGAAACTCGGAGAAGCGTTGATTATTTAAAACCACTATGGAGCGTGAGCTCACTTTCGTTGGTCATAAGGACAATTCAAAAGAGAGAAACAAAAGCTTCAGTAAGATAAAGCTCATACAGCAGCCATTGAAAGGAAGTTTAATGAACGATCGTATTTGAGGTGCTAGTCCGACGAGTTAGGTTGTGCCCCGTAAAGTCACTGTACATATGTGTAAATCACGGAAGCGTTTCAGTAAGCATAATGACCACAGCTGGTGCAGAAGAAAAAGCACTAGTCTGATTCACTGCTGATATAAGGGTAAGCAAATCATAGTTCCCGTTTCCGCCATTTGTTTTAAGTTACTGATGAGTGGTCGGGGATTTGGTTAATTTCAAGTTGAAAATCACCTGCAACTGATCGCAGCTGTCACATTCCCATAGACTTTCCAGTCATTACTCACAAGCGAAAGTGGTTGAGCGTTCACATATGATAATTCGGTCGTGCCTAACGTGAGGTCAATGGCGCAGTGTTAAACATGGTTGCCGCATGAACAGCGTGGCCGTGGTTCTAGTCCCGGCAGTGGCGAAGATATGCACTACTGACGAGTTCTAATGAGAGTGAAACTCGAGTCTAGTGCTTCTCTTCGAAAGGGTCCGACTGGAAAGTCTATGGGAATGCGACAGAGCCGATCAATCGTGGGTGATGTTCAACGAGAAATTTGTTGTATGATTTATCCGAACACAGTTCGTGATACACTGCCGCAGGACATAGTTACGCTGCGTTGTTTCGCATACTGTCAAACTGACGGCTATTAACAATGTGTCTTGTTTTGTACATGTCTCGACTTACCAGACTGGCTAGACAAGATTCAATGCGATCAATCTTCAATAAAAATGCATATCAGCTCAATTTTATCCGGAAAACGTTGCGTTCTTTTGTGTGAATCTTCCATAGGTTCCTTACTAGTTTCCAATCAAGACTGACATGAGATGATGTCCACATAGGTAAAGACAGATCACATGTGTCATTCTGTTGAAAGGTGGGATTCCAATTCCACATTTGTGCAGCGGACGGTTTTCAAGGATGGTACTACCAATCACTCATATCTGCTTATCGTTCGGCACTTTGTTAGTTATGTTTATAAAAAAATCTTGTCAAATTCACCTCAGATGTTTGGTACAACTGGGTTTAATGAAATATTTCTTCTCCCTACTTAACTCTCTTTAATGGTACTCCTTACCATCAAGAACGTTTAAGTTTAGTTTTTTCGTACCCAAAGATGACAACTACGAAATCTTCATCTCAGAAGACGCGACGTTCCAACCGTTGAAACCGACTACATAAGTGTGCTTTGATCAGTAACTGTACACAAATGAATTTGTAATACCTCAGACATTGACCTACGTTTACTACATCTTGTACTCTATCCTCAGTGTCCTGAGAATTCAGCATGAGTTTCAGGTGAGGAAAATTTGGCACGGTATTTGACAGAGTCAAACAAACTGTAAACAATAAAGTTTTTGTTATAGGCTTATCCTTCCTGATCCTGAGGGATACACCGAACAGTTGGTCGTGGTTATTTTGGACTTTTCCAGTGGTCAACAAATCTTCACTGTATACATTCCCACAGTAAAAACATTCCCGTCACATGTTCGCTTGGCTACTTCCCCTGTGACGTAACTGAGGAAATCACCAGGCTGTAATTTTTATCAACTGTCCTTGGTTTTAAGTGGCCAGTGATCTCTAATTACATACAGCAGTGTTATGAAAGACACAGTCAGCGTTGATCGATCTGTCAATATAACTTGCTGAGGAGAGGAAAAGGGCAGAAACATCAGGGAGCTCTGCCGAGCAACACATGATGACCTTATATTTATTCCGGACGCATTTTTGCATTTTCTCAAGCAGTGGTTGAATAATGAAACATGTGATCCAAAAGATAATGTATTTGACAGGTTTGACTCACAACATCTTTGTTCATAGTGATCTCATGTTATTTTCGCACTCATCTCAACTTTTTCCATTTCTGCTTAAACAGGAAAATCCGGCATATGAAATACAGTGTTCTCTGTTACTATGTGTTAGTAGGACCAAAATTAGGTTGTTACGTGGGAAACGGAGCAAATTATTACGAAAACCTAACGAACTTGTGTGTAGTTTGTACACTGTTTTTGTCACGTCAATATTCCAATGTGCAATGCTTGAGGTGAACCTGTTTATGACCAGTTACTTCACGTTTGTAGTTGGACCGAGCGTAAAAGGTGTCGGAAGAGATGTTCATCCTCTCACATGACAACCTATCTGGTGGTTACTAGTGCAACCAAAGTTAGACTCGGATCGTACCCATTCCACAAACAAGGTAGATACGAGTGATTTTTGTAATGTTAGTTGTATCAATGTTATGCCAGGACTTACCGTTGCTAGGTGACAACAAACAGACAGCACTTAGGTACGTTGTTTACAAACTGCTCAGTCGTTTTAAGGTAAACAGAACGGAATTTCTTAATACATTGTTGATTCTGTCCAGACAATGAAAATTATGCCCAGATAACTACAAGTAGAAATGACTGTGCAATAGTAGTGTCCGCCGCGAGACTCAAATCCCTGAAAGGTCACGCTATGCCACGCAACGCTACCTGCTACACCGTGATGCCACGATCGACGGCCAGGCAAAACGTTACATTCAGCTGTTCCCATGCTTAAATTACATTGGCAAAATTATCGTACTGTGGGTCCTTTATACAAACTCCCATGTGTTAATTACATTAAACATTGTCTAGACGTCTCTCATATAGTTACACGTAATATATTCCGAATTGATATAATGAACTGCTACTTGAATTTTCCCCTTGTTTAACTTGTACCGCTTTATGTAATCGTTTACGCCACACCATTATTGGCCAGCACTTTCTAAGGGTTCGATTCCTTGCACAATGTTCACTCGATTTTCGATTGCATGTTTTACTGATCATTAAGTAGTTATGTGCAGAACTAGTTTGGTCCGAGTAAACCTTCAACATCTCGTCTTGTTTTGCTCGAGTCAAAAAGTTTAAACTGTCCCGATAAACTACATAAAACCGTGGATCTTAACAGGTTTTATGTTCTGCACTCTTGTGCATTCATGTGCACGAAGAGTGAAAAAGAAAGTAAACAAAGAATACTGACTGTGGCTTGTTTGTCGTCCGTTGCCATTTGCGGTTGGGAGGGAATAAAAAGGACACCGCAGTGCGTTTGTTAAAAGAAGGGCCAATTATATATTTTGTGGGCTTTCAATCATTAGTAGAGAAATATTCACAAGGCTGATTAACCAACCGAGAGTAGAAATGTACATGAAGGTTCACAATTATCATACACGTCGTCCTGATTACACTAAAAGCAGTAACGCGAACGAGGCTACATCCATTTCACAGAAATGAACAAAGGCCGTACTTTTAGAAAAGTCCAAATCCAATAAAATATAAAACACTGACAGAACAACGCCTCAAACAGATAACCTCAATGAGAAATGAGAGTGCATCACATGTCAACCGGATACGGCATACATTGGTTGCAGGGTGTACACTAGTTGTGCCGATTTGGAGGGTAAGCAATGTAATTTCCGGTAACACAAATGATGCGGTTCACCTGATGCATTCCAGTTTAGGTGCATTAAACAACCCAAGCCATATGACGTAGTTTTGTATGGACATCAGATTATCACTTAGAAGTTAAACACAAGTAAATATGTTGTACAATGTTTCCTCCAATATTTGTTCTTCATGGAATACTTGCAACAGGCATACCTTCGTTCTGCGTGATCAACATCCTTTAAAACAGCTTCTGACTTGTGTGAAATGTTTCTTGGTAAATCTATAAAAGCTATCTCCAGAACCTCTCTATTTTGAAAGGATTTTCTTCCACCTCATTTAGGTAATCTGTAGCTTCCAAATATTCAACGTTCTTTGATACATTTATCTACATACTTATCTGTGGCCAATTCCATCTTCTTTACAAACCGCCCACTAATGCATATCCCATAATAACACTCAGTTTGCTAGCATATCCGCCCAATAAACATCAGCTCTGTTCCAACTCATACGCTAAATTTGCAACGAAGGAAATGGTGAGCAAACTAAAACACCGATCAATCAGCAGATAACGTCAAGAACCTCCCGATGTTTATTCAAAAAATTGTATAACAGTAATGTGCCAATTATTTTGCTGTTGGATATATCGTACAATCACTATGTCCATTAGCTAAATACGCATTCGTTTCACAGAGCTAACCAATGTCGAATCAATTTAACGAAGGCTTAGAAGCAGGTAGAAGCACCTGGCCGCAAAGGTGAAAAATACGAAGACGAAATACGTTATAGGCAGGACAGATAAGTCTGACTTTTCTGGCACACAGTGAGTCATCTTAGATCAAACAAACTGGCATGTATCGATTGTTGAGTGGATTGACTTCGTCATTAGACCGGAGAGCCTGGATCACGAATACAACCAGTACATTCGTGTCTTCAAAGTAGTGAACGTTTTAGAAATCTCATCTGACGATTATGTCGATTTCAACTGTATCTTGCTTCCGTGTTTGCTCAATTTGTCCTTATCAGTAACTCGAGTACGATAGTGATATCGGTCATTGTACACGTGACCTATGAACAGTACGTTCAGAGGAGTACTGTTATTCACGCCTTGCTTAGATATGCAGTCAGCACATCTGATGTGAAGTAAACTACTACCCGTGGATGAAACAACTGATTATTTAAAACGATGCTGCGAAATTTCGAGGTTTCTACCGGTCCTAGTTATATATCAAATCTTAGTGTGTACTAAAGTGTCTCGGGTTCAAACAAGTGACTCACTGTTGACGATGTCCTTGCTGTTGAGCACTATCCTGGATTTCTTTACTGACAAGTAGTGTATTATAAACTATACTATTTATAAACAATAGTGACAAAATAAGAAAAACTGTCTTAGTTCATAACTTATTCACGGCAGTCACATACCCGGAGATAATTCAGTGTGAAAGTATGCTAACTGTTTAGATTTGACAGGTGCATGCTCACATAAATCTCATCTCAACCTGAAGAATTAATATGCAGTAACTAATTAGACCTCACATTTTGGATATTATTTTATTAGCATAAAAATACTTACATTTATATATATGTGGAACAAGGCTTAGTACAGGGTTACACATATCGTAACATAGTACGGGAGGAAAGAAGCGAAAAACAGGTTGTTGTGTTCCAGATATACCAAATCTCCTATAATAATGCCACTAATTCTGATCCCATACTATGTACAACCACAAACGTTCTGGATCGTTAGATTCTCAAACGATGAAGCGTGTTGAGTCGACGAAGGTAAGTCTTAGAGTCGTCGGTCTCAAGCCTGCCGCATTTATGACCCATGGTTTGTGAACAAAATCGGTCAGCAAATGGTAGAATAATAGCCTATACAGGCGATTTGAGTGTACGGGAATACACTCTAACGATTGCATGAACAACAAAACAACAACTCAATGACACTTGATGTTGACGAGATTGTGATTCTTGATTTGGTGTAGAAAAAGTTGGTAAGAAGAAACTGATTTACTTGTGGGAAAATCTACAATACTTTGCACGGGATACAAGAAAAGCTTCAGTTTCTGTTAAACACTTTATTCGAGAATGGATCAATAAATCAAGCAAAATCAGCTGTATATCCACCGCCCAGATTTGGTCGTAAATTGTATAACTGCGAAACACAGTATGAACCAACAAACGTAATAAATAAGACATTTTCGTTTACTGATTAGTATGGAATTTTAAGTTATTTAATTTGCATGTTACTTAAAATTAGTCAAAATTTGCGCATTTCCACAGACTCTGGAGTCAGTCTTTTCCAACAAAAAACTACACTCGAACTTCGCCCACACTGGTGTTCATCAGTAGGTCATACGTTTGCTATGGCTGGGATTTGATATCCGGTCACGTTTTCATGGAGGGAGCCTGATGATCACTGTTCCATTAAACGCATATCACATAAGCCCACAATATCATACGCAAACGCTGGGACACAAAGTTTGTGTGCGTATTTATGCGTCAGGATTATTACACGCAAATAAATTGGAGGTTAAATACAAAGTTGGTCTCGTATGCACACAATTAGTGGCAGTATGTACTCCCATTTTCAATTGTAAAAATCGGGTATTTGAGCGTGCAAAAAGACTCGCTTCGTGGAAAGCCTAAACGAGTTGCCTTAATCACAAAAAGATGTGATAGGTTGAAATTCTGCTTTTCAACTCTCAGTACATTCTCTTTCATACAAATTGAACATCCACAATTGATCGTAGTTGTCGCATTTCCATAGAAGTTTCAGTCGCTCCCCTTGAAAAAGAAGCACTAGACTTGAGGTTTGTTATTGTTACTGCTCGTCACCAGTGTACGTTCTTACCAAGACCGGGACTAGAGCGCCCTTTATTGCAGGCCGAAATTGTGTTATGCTGTCCACTAGACACATGATTACTTGGGAGAGAAGGTACCCGTTTTATTGTTATTAGTTTTGTTGTCATTATTTGTAACTAAAAGTTTCTGTTTAGTCAAACGACATACAGAGCATGACGAACACATTTTCGATAATTCATCATCGGGTCAGTATATGAATACCAAATCTGCGATGAAATGTTGGAAATACTCAATTTGTATCTATCATATCCCTGACGAGTTATGAAAAATTTTCGGTGATAATGAATAATGAGGACAACAATACTGTAACTATTCGCCGACGTCATCTTTAGATATGCAGCTGAGAATTATTTATTTCACCTCCTACACTTTGTGTTGCCCTTTTACGTTTGTGGGTCAAACCAACTAATAGCTCACACACTGAATGGAAAAGATAAGTTTTTAAGACCACATCAATTTAGAAACCGTTTAACTTATTTATGATAAATCTATATTGTTGGTTACTCTACATTTCACTCGACTGCCCACTGAACTGTCGGTAGTTCATCTAACTATCAAGTTGCCTGGCATGTTTCTTCCTTCGTCAAACCGGAAATACAGAAACATACTGTAAGTGCTTGTGGAACTGAACTATGATGGCTGATTAGACTAAGTGCAATATTCTGCCTGTGATCCGTTACCCACTTGCTTGGTGGACTTTCACTTTGGGTAAGTAGCTGATGGACATGCGTAAGTAATAACACTTCAGAATGCAGCTAAAGTAACACTTAGTGTTCTTCATAAACATTGTGATGAAATGTTGGTGGAAGAAATAGAAGAGGTGTGAAAACTTACAAACACATCAAATTTCGCGTACAGCTCCGTTAACCGGTTGTTTGCGTCCACAACCGGCAAACAAGAAACGTTGTGAATAAGGAATAAGCGGAGTGCATCGATAATTGGTGTTTCTTGTCGAATGACATGCACTGAGGGTACGTAAGTGCCCAGCCGCAGTTCGTCCAATGTTTGAGACATCTGTGTGGATTGGGGCAACTTGTATCGCTGAAATGAATCCAAGAGACCCCCCATGATTACAAACCACCAAAATAAAGAAGAATATAGTTTTACTATCATGATCATCATTATCATCAGCATTAAACGAAGTAACACCAACAGTATTATATTTAAAAGTATCGTCATACTCCTCTCATTATAACAAACAATGTATCGAAGAACAGAATTTAAAAAAAGGATAGCATTGAAACCAACTGATGAAAACCAAGAATTTGCTTTATCCGGATACTGGGAAAAATGCGAAAACAACACGTTATGTGTACAGTTTGGTGTCAAGTTATAGTGAACATGAAAGAGACAACAATGTGACCCTATTAGGATAACACACCAACATTACGTGAAAACATAATCAGAAGACTGACCGTTGTTGATTACTACCTATTACAGGGGTGATACCTGCATGATGGATACTGGATTGCTTGTTTGTGTTACGTGTAATTAATCGTTGCCACTACTTATGAAGCCTACGCATACATCCGTCGTACGCTGCCTTCTTATCACATGCATCTATTATATTGCCGTGTACAGTTGGGTTTTGATGTGATAAGAACTGTTTTTAAATGAAATGTACAGGAAAATCTATCCTAAAAAAGTTCTCTTTAATGGCATACTTATCAGTGAACCTTAAAACCATTTAAGCCATAGTTGCTGTATAGTAAACGGAAGTCGAAAGAATGTTGACAATTCCGCTCGATGCATAAATTAGGTGAAAGAAACAACCATCGTTAGTGACACAATTTATTGATGATTAACGCAAACGATATTCTGGAGTCATTGTAATCGGCGGACTGCGAGAAACATACTGTCCAAAACTGTGTGGTTAAAAAGTGGGAAACTTTGTGGAAATGCAAGATAGTGGTTATTTCAAACTTTATACAAGTATGTATGTATGGGAAGAAGTTATGGACGAAAGACGTGGATAAGGTGAGAGTTAATTTGTAAAACTCTCAACGTTTCAATTGGAATATTCGTCACCGTACCCAACATCTAAGCCCGTACGCTAGGCGAACTTCGGTGCTGTTTCAACAGATGTCATTGAAACACACCAAAAGTCAACATTACTCACATCAGCGATGTCCACCTGGGCTTTGATAACTCGCATTCTGTGGTCCCCAACGGGATTATCGAAAATCCTTCCGTGAGCGAAAAAAAACTATGGATGAGACTGAACAGATTTTTCTAACTTAAGGATTAATTGTATATTACTATCTCACATTAAAACAATAAACACATGTTCACAAGCGGATAGCTTTCATATTGATTTACGGCATTTATTGGTTACAGGTCTGTATGTGAAATTAGCATAAGTTAGTATGGTTTGCCGATAGATGTAATAACAACGTCATACAAATTTCGGCTAGTGCACATGTTCGATCAATTCAAGCAAAGTTTGTTCGCATGACCTCAGATTTATTCAATATTGTCACCTGATGTTGTCTCTCAGTATCATCAAACTACGATACATTGCTGTGAAATGCAGATGTTTTACAAACGAAGAAAAATAGAGGAACAAAACGAAAAGAAATATACTTTGTTTCTATTTGGTGAAAAGTAACGGTGTGCACAGGGCCACCATTATAGAAATGGGTGAGGATGAAGGTGCTTCACGTGAACATTGTTGAAACGGAAGAGAGTATCGAGGAAAGATGTTGACAATAGACGGAATACTATTGAAATAAACCATATTAAAATGCACACAGCCTTACCAATATGAACTACGGTCTTCTGCACGAAATGAATTCTCACAAAAATATACCGATGCAAAAATCAGAAGTTTACCATACCGATTCACCCTAGGGATGAAAAAGAGTCCACCTTTCGTGGCCTACACTCCGACAGTATTGAGCTGTGTTCGAGTATGTTAACACCAAGATAAAAGATGTGAAAGCAGTGAATGTGCTGAATCACTGAGTTTGGGGGAAATGAAAGGGTGATAGAAAGAATATATAAAATGTATATTCACAAAAAACTAATTATGACAGGCGAACCCCGACACGTCCTGATGAAATAATTTATTAAGTCCAAGGAAAGTTTTAGAGGTAAAAAACGTATTTGCGTTAATTATTCGCACTGAAAAAGGCTTTTGGAGTCCAAACCTTTCCAGACAGAAACAGTCTAGTATTCTTGTAGGAATGAACTAAGCTTACTTACGTACCGACCTCAAGCTGAATCAATACACTACACAATTCCTCTCATATGTGTTTCACATGTCATCCTGAGAAAGTCAGATGCGAGTTACGTTGAGCAGATTACTCCAAGACCTGTTCTGAGCCCGCCAAATGATCCTAGAACCAGGGGGCCATGGTCTTCAAGCGTGTGGCATACGTGTGTTAAGGAACACAGGATATTACAGGTTTCGTTTAAAAGTGTGAGAACTTAGGAGTGTTGCAAATGCAGTAGGAAATACAATCCTTCCACTCTGAAAGCAGAATAGAATGCCCATATATTACATATATTAGAATAATCTTGAAACATTCATCCCCTGGATGGCGTGTCGTTAAACACAATCACCTTTTACAGACTGTTCCAATAAACCCAGTCAAAACAATGGTTACAATTTCGTTCAACTAGCCAAGAATTTCTACAAGTTTGAATAATCGTTATTTGTTTCTTGGCTAGAACTGGGCACCTTCATAACATGAGACACTTTTAATGTACAAACAACGTTGCTCTTCCGTAAAGGTGATTCTGTTTTCATATATTGTATTGCTGTATTGTTGAAGGCTTAACGACTGCAGGTTTAAACGAGGTAGCTAAAATGTATTGTCATGTGAAACGATTCCACAAGACTCTTGGAGCTTCGCTGCAAGAACGTATTTTGTTGTCATACAAAACTACTGAAATGTGTTGCATACCGCTTTGTTTGCTGAGATTTCGAAGTTTTGTGTATTCACGTTAAAAGCGGTTAACTTGTACGCTTTGTATGTGCATACTTGTGTGTAATGTGACAATGAAGTTACGAAAAATGTCCGCGAATAAAAACTGTTCCGGAATAGCTTGAAGGTTTACATAAAAATGTAAGGATGATTGCTTAACCAAGCCGGAGGAAGCTTATTCCAGGAGCACCTGTGTGTATTCAGCAAGAGTCAAGATCTTAACTCTATATCTTGTGCGGCAAGAGAACGCTGGACGAGTGAGTATTGCACAACTCGATAGTAATTCAATTGACAACGTGCCTGAAGCTGTTTCATTGTAGATGCGAAATATGCATCAGCGTTTTCTATCAAGCATTACAGGTTCCGAAGAAAAGTGAATTTTGTACGACGCAGTAACATGCTAAAAGCGAACTTCTTCGAAATATTCTCAAACGTGAGTCTGATCTATTATAGTTTTCGACAAATTCAATCGACAGTTAAAGCTGAGCCGTGTTTTAATGAACTGGAATAGTCAACGGAAACTACTGACGTAACAACCAGTGTTGATTGGCAGAGGATTTTACTACTTGCAATACAGCATTAAACCATACTTTTAAAATAAGTTTTTTCAAAGTGTTCCCAGCTTGATATTAAAAATAGACCTAATCCTTTATACAGAGAGAATCTACCGTCAACAGTTTTATCACTCCCATAGTTCTGCGGGAAGTTTACTTGAAGACAAATGCATAGAAAAGGATTATTACAAAAGATTTTTCAATTTAAAGAGATAACACTCTACAAAACGATATGAACTCCCATGTTTCACGATGAAAAACATGTTGGCTCTAGAAGTAATTATTTTACGTCACAATGCCAACTTTCATCCATGTTACATTATTTTACATTTAAATTGGCAACTGCATAGCACTTTTTGAATGACCATGCAACATACATGAACATAGAAAGCGAACTGTGAAACGATTTCGAAATAATCTTGAAAATCAGGTCATGATCAGAGATTTTTCAGTTGCTGTTCATTCGTTTGGGCACAGGTCAAGAGGACCAAACAACGATCATCATGCTCTAATTACCACAACTCCTAATGAAGACTTAAAACTGGTTGGCTTGGGATAGGGCGTATATAGTTGATTGCATCGATACGATTTCCTTCTTCGTTTTTACTTGCGCCCATCCCACAGAACTTAGTTTCCATGCATATATTTTCAGTTGAAACTCTCAGTTAAATGTGTTGAATCATCAGTTGCTTGCTTCATCTATTCTCACGTTTTTAAATGGTACGCTTAGCTTGAAGACGCTTCTAATCACCAAAACGTATTTTTACCGGTTACTCACAATCTATTCCCAGGTTGTTTGTCTTCAGCTGGGTCTAGCCATCTATCCGGTGCTTGATGAAATTGAAATCACTTTGGAGGTTGACGGTAAAAAGCACAAATAATGACTGCATCATATGACCATGATTACAAGGGAACTCTCATCTATCAATAATGAGGGAAGGGGTGTTGACAGGGCCGATTAACTGATCCGGTTGGTTGTTGGTCATAGATATATACTTCAGTCCTACGCACGGTGCGAGCATTATGAGATAGATGCCAAATGTACTAACAGTGCAAGTTCAACGGTTTAAAATAGCCGCCGAGGAACTGTCGTAACTGAAGTAAATATCACTTATATAAAGGACTGAGAAACAGAGTTGTGGCAACAGTACACCCCAAAACAGCTAAAATTATGACACAAATACAATGCGATAATACAAATGGCAGAAAATACGACCTGTATAGCGGCAGTGGTTGTGAAGCGATGAGACAGTAAGTCAAAAATACAAAATAATCTAACAATCAGTACAGTGTCCCAAGATGAGGGGGAAATGTTAACTCTTGAAGCAAACAGTTTGTGGAAGAGTTGAAAAGCCGAATCAATAATAACTCAATGAACTTGAGCAAACGGATACTAAGTTGCGAGCAAGAACCAAAAAATCAAATCAGTAGAATAGGCAGAACCCCATAGAAACCCACATCTTAGCAAAACAGAATTTCGTTTTGCCCTGAACCAGAATTCTGAGGTTACAACGTTTGCGTATAAATAAGAGATTGTGGATGAGACAAGTTAAACGGAAACCATGTACTATTTAACTTTCCTCGACGGCAGTACGTATGGGTTAATTGGAGAAAAGCACAGGTTGTTTGATAAACAAAACTGTTTAACTGAAAATTTGTGCCTAACAACATGTCGTCTTATGCCAAGTAGTAGTCAGTGAATGTCAACCAATTGACACCAGCCTCGATAGCTAACCTAGTAACCAATTGATTTTACGGTGTGTTCCTCGGCCAAATTGATCTGGTTGACCTTTCAAATAGGCTAAACAATGGCTCTCAGATCTGACAAGTTGTTATGTATCATGATAATGGATTAAGTAGGGAAATAACATGCTGAAAACAATTATAAAATGTGAACCTCAATGAAATTTTATCAGCCATTTATTTATTATGTTTTCAAAACATTGGGCCGGTTCAAAAAAATAAAGGGGACTATACAAGTTTTATGAAAATAGAAAATCACGTGAACCGCTACACGTGCTACACGAACTTCAATAATTTATTCAAACTGCAAACTTTCGGCGTTAAATCGAGTTTATACAAACAAAATTAGCTTCGATAGACACTTACCAAATTTCGCAATAGATTTAACATTGTCTATGACCGACTTAATGGATACTGCATTAAAACATTCTGTCGAGTGACGGCGATTGCTTTAGAATCATCTATGAATATTCTTTAATTTCGATGACTTCATGTATAGTGACTGACGTCACTGGACAAAGTTGAAACAATGCGCCGTGGCACGCAAAATGGCGTATCGACTGGCATTCAAACCAGACAGTAAACACACATGAAATCATCCAAATTTGTCACATGTGAACCCGTGTTAGTACACGTAACATGAAGAAAAAAGACATAACCTGTTAACGAATAACAGATCAAAAAAAGAACCACCGTAAACCGTCTAAAAGTACAAATGTGGTTCCGCTTTGGGCAGCTAACTTCTCGGCGACGTTGTTCATTTTATGGAATCAACTAATATGAATTTAGTCAATTAGAATGAAAGTTTCCAGCGAAAACGAAACAAAATTTTGTAATCTTAAATGATCAATCTATAGTTACTTAAGTGCACAAGTGTTGCACTACCGAATGTTGGCTCGGAGGTATTTTGCGAGACCGCAATTAAGCTGGACGGCATCATACATAAACAGGGATAATTGAGACACTCGGATTTTGACGAGGGTGTCACGCGACGACCAAACTTGAATTCGGCCGACGCAAATTAATTGACTACCGTCAATACATAGAAGAAACGTCACGATACACGAACTCTGAAGGGATCGATTTTCAAAAATTTCAATGCAAATCGAATGAGTGACGTAACAACCGCTGTGAGACAATTTTACACGCTGACCGGATCACACGGAACAAGTACATTGCTCCGTATATCCAACATATGGTGGGTTGCGCATTCCTTATGTGGGTTGTGCCATCTGGCATTCCGAAACTGAAGTTGTACTTACAGTTGCTACAGTATTCATTAGAAGTTGACTTTTTTAACTCACCGAATCTGTTCCT
>JTDE01002931.1:11451-32558 GCA_014338405.1 Paragonimus skrjabini miyazakii | reverse complement strand
TACACAAATGTCGGAAAATGGATGCGTTTATGAGGTGTGTAACGAACGTTTTTATACATATAATTATGAAGGCTTCTTGTCAATAGGTTTAGTCTACGATGCCACTGCGTTCGTTCAAAATGCCATTGTCTAGATTTGACAGCAATGAACCCAGTTGTAATTCCATAGACCACATGATGGCGACAGTCTTATTGCATGAAAGCTGTTGAGTTAGTTTATTGTTATTTACTAATTAATAATTTAATAAAGTCATACCTGTCTACGTGAAAACGTTTTCAAGTTCAATCATTCACTTCACGTTACTTGATTGAAGTGAGTGGAAAGAAGACAGCACATTGCAACAACACATAAATGTAGAGTTAGGGTGAAATCTCCTGTAACGACAATTCAGGTTGTCTTAACCTAAAATCAACTTACTGCACAAAGGTTTTAAAAGACCAAAGGCATTTTTGCAGGAAGTAAAATCTCAGGTGAGCACACGTGTGATGAAAGCGTAGGATCCGTAAAACGTAAGTATAGTGTGTGGCTTTATACTATGTAATCCGTCTGACTAATAGTTAATACCAAAGCGTTGTTTATGTGTAAATAATTTACAGATCAATAAATTGTTTAGTAAAATGTGCACCAGGTCGCCCGGTTAAATTATGAAGTGTTAATATACACATTTTACCGAAAATTGTAGTGCATGTAGGTGCTGACGGACATGTGTTACAGCATCTACAAAGGCACGTTCGTCGGTGCAAAAATTGCCTACATAAAACGGTACAGCATGATTTGTACGACTTGCAGCACTCACAATGCTGCCTTCCATTTTGATTACTCAACTATGGCTTAATATTTGGCAACCTTTGGTAAGACTCAAAGACGGGGTTGGTCACAAACATAGCGCGGAATTTCATAAGAACTCAACATAAGAAAAACTGTGAATGTAGTCCACAACGAATAGTTATTCTTGTTTGGCGCTTAATTGGTATGAGATTAGAGCTGTAGTTCGCGTGTAGCCAGTGTCAACTTTGGAAATTTTGCAACTCCTACCACACTTGTCTGTCATAGTCTTCCGACTGAGTTGTAATCGTCTAATGGTGGGTGATATTTTTTCCTTCTAATGACCTTTATAAGGCACAATACGTTTAGGCAATATACCAACCTTGAACAAACCAATATGTTCACCACATGTGTGAAGATAACTACACACGAAAATATGATTCATACGCGTTCACCTTATTAAATTACGTTCAATTCTTGATATTTATTCGACTGACGTCGGGAAACCGAATGTGAACGCAAATCTCGATAACTAAAACTTTATGGATCAAGATACAGGAAATCAAAAAGCCAAAATACAATTATGATCGAAAGATTATTGTTTACTATTTCCATGTGAACAGTGAGATAGTTTTAGTTCGTATAAATTGAATATCACTCACAATCAAAAGCAACTATCACATTTTAACCGACATTTCAGGCTGTTTCTTTCCAAAAGGAGCACTGTATTCGAGCTCGGGAGTAGTGGAAATATTTTACTATTAGTCAAAATGTCTGAAGGAAATCAAAAACGGTAAGTTTCACTTTCCAGTAACCTACAGTTATATGACAAATATAAGTTTGGAAAACAATCGATAAAAAGACGATAAACCTGTACAGCAAATGTCACCGTAAAGTCAGCCAATTCCGTTATTTTATTGTTTTTGTCAACAACTAGATCGATTGAATAAATCCGAAATCAAACAAAACAATTTGCTGGTATTGATCCAACATGCGAAGCTTTTTACTTAAAACTTAATAAATTAAGAAACAGTTTAAAATAATTATGAGAAGAAGAGATCCGAATACTTCCCTTGGGACAATTATAGCGGCTTCTTACTATCAACACGTATACAAGAATGCAACTGGGTTAGCTCCGTAACTAGCGTACAAAATAAGCAATTTAATGTTCAACACAAGTTTATCAACGTTGTGCAATGATATTCAAATCACCTGAACAAAGCATTACGATTTCATGGGTTAAAACTTGTTGTAAGGTCACAATGTTTCCAAAAGCATTTTACGTATTAAGTACAGTCTGATGAGTGATAGAAGTTATAATCTGATGATAAGATATTCAGTGGATACGGTGAATAGGGTAACGTTCTACTAGCCACAAGAAAAAAGTTTTCAAGTACCACGTTTGTTGTATAAGTGGACTGGACCTTTCTCGCTGATTAGCACAAGATCTCAAGTAAGCAATTTCTGCCAAACAACTTTCAGTTCTCTACAACATGGTCGCGATGCAACTATCGCACCAAATTGCAGAAGGCCATAACGATTTACCAATCTCGCAGCAGACCGCTGAACCTTAACCACGGTCCACTTCAGATGAAGGTCAGGGTTAGGCGTAGTTCAGTGAGATCTAGTTGTGCAGGTTTTCTACTGTTTTCGCATAAAATCCACTTTTGTTCAAAAATTATGATGCGTGGCGGAAAACGATCATGTCTATTTCGCAATGATAATCCACCTCCGTAGATAGTGATACTCAAGTCTCTAATTTTAAGACTCCATGGTGGATCCTCAACAGAACAGCCATAACAAGAAATGGTCCTACGGAAAACTAGGCTAATTAATGTCTCCACTGACTACTACAATAAAATACACCTTATGAGGCTATTAACCAATGAGTTACCTTTCGAAACAACTGATAACAGTACAATCAGAGTAGAAGACGAACATTCGAAGTTTTTTGTGAACGTACTTCACCTAGATAGTGCAGATCGTATTTTGAAGTTCTCGCTTTTAAATTTCTTACATTCACGTGTTGGGGCTCTTTTATGACGGGAGTGAAATAGCATGTCGGACAACCGATTCCGAATAAACGTTCAAGTGCAAAAAATACCATGACCAATGAAACAGAACGGAGGCCTGATGACATGAAGTGTCCGTCCTAAGGTAAAGCCAGGATCGATACATTCAGGACAAATTCGGAAACTTACTTGAAACTTCGCATGTGCTTTTGTGTGTTTCAAAAGCTGCCATAAGTAACATGATTGTAAAAACAACAAAGCTCATATCCATGTGGGTGTCTCATGGCGTTCTGACATCCATTGAAGATGAGCAAGACAGTCACGAAGTACTTCATTTAGTTCCGAACAACTGAAATGTAAGTGCCTAGAGCTAACAAATAATAACTGAGTTGGAGGTCAGAGTAAGACGGCTTCCACCGGACGATTCAACCGATAGAACACTGGGTGGTATGTAAGTAAAAATATTTCAGAGTAACACCTCAGTGGACCAGATTACGAACTAAAACTTAGAGATCAAGAAAAATGTTTTCAGGGGATCCAATCAAAAAGGAGCATCGGACTCAAGTTTTGCTCTCGTAATGGCTCAGCAATATAGCATATCAAGGAACATTTTAATCACGGTTCATGTTCTTGTGAATTTATTTAAAATATGAAAGCAGCAGTCAAATGAGCTGTATTCACTTTACACCAGTTAAATCCTTAACAATCCGTTAGTATCTAATTTCACATTTGAGTCTGCACGAACAAACAACGAATGATTAGTGCGGGACTTCTGCGGATCTGGGTCGAACAAAATGCACAGAAGTGTCCACAATTCATAAATTTAAATGAGTATTTCAAAAGGGATTGTCAACGCTTATCACTGATCTTATTTTGGTGCATCGACTGCGTGTATCCTCGTCAGGATTGGAAAAGGAGTTTCGATCCCATTCGGATAGGCCACTGACTTTTTGGTCTATGACGGCAGAATGTTCAGTACCAAAAACAGATCCCTAGCAAGTAACTTCGAATTACACAACTAGACAAGTTGGAATCGAGTTGTGATGCTAAGATCACACTGCGGACGAGTAGGAAATCACTAGTTTCTCTTTTATGTACGGAAAGAATATATTAGATAGACAATCCGAAAATTTACAAAATAGTTGATGGAATTCACGCTCATGAAAAACAAAGTTTCAGTGAACAGACTGTTTTCGATAAATTCTCCTTTTTGGCTGGTACAATTATATGAAATTAAGTGACGAGTTACCGTTTTTTGCCGACATCTTTATGAGCATGCTTGAAAACAACAAGTAGAATGCGGTGATTAGAGAAGGAAGCTATTACCGAAGATATGTAGACGGTATCTTTTGTGTGGTAGACAGTTTAGAAAGCCCGCAGAAAATACTATACATTTTTAACAAGGCTCATAACAACATTAAATTCACTTTGGAGGAAGAAATTAATGGGAAAATGTCCTTTCTTGACACGGCTTTGATATTCAGACCAGATGGCTCACTACAGTGGAGCGCAGTTAGGAAGAAAACATGGACTGGTCAACACCTACATTTTCCATAGCTACGTATCGCTCAGTCTTAAACGTGGTCTGACGAACAGAGCATAGAGGATTTGTACAGATGACACGATAGAGGAGGAACTAAAGAATTTACGGGTTATTCTTAGTACTAACGCCTACCCAGAAGAGTTCATCGACAGTAACATGCGAGATTGACAACCGCGTCCCTCAGTGGACATTGTCGATAAGAAGAACGTCTATTTATCGTTGCCATTCAAGGGTGACTCAGCGGCAGAGTTGATATTACGTCAAATCGCTAATGCTATCGACACGACTTATTATGCCGCTAGTTCTGTTGTCAAATTTCACTGAAAACGGACGGTTCCACTGAATTTGAAGGATAACGTGCCTAATAATATTTCCACATTTTTGGTGTATTCATTTGACTGTTCCTGCGGTTCAGCAAGCATGGGTCGCAATACTAGGCGTTTATCTGATAGAATCCGTGAACACCGCCCCGTTTGGCTTCATTGTGAGATAACAAAACGCATCAGTTCATCCATTCTGGCCCAGTTGATCGATTGTTATCGACACACAGACACGAAGACAGCATTTCTTACCATCTATCGGGTCCCGGTCACCTTGTCGCGAAAGGTCAAATGCCACATCCTGTCGATAGCCGAGGCGGTCGCAATTCGACTACGTCACCCGGATCTGTGTACGCATAAACAATTTGTTCAAACCCTGAGACTTCCTTGGCCGAACACGGCCACCTAACCCGTTAAACAAGTGGTCCCCGTCCCACTGTCCCAGCCTGATTAACACTGACTAACTAGAACCGACTTCGTTTGTGTTCCTAACCACAGCGAAGTAGTGTTAATCTATTATTCAATTACGTTGCAAGTTCATTGACTTTTGATCAATAACATTGTAACCTGTCACTTAATTTCACATAATTGTACCAGTCAAAAGGGAGAATTTATCGAAAACAGTCTGTCCGCTGAAACTTTGTTTTTTATGAATGCTACGCGGATTTTCAATGATCGGAATTCACATTGTTAGTCATACTTTTACTGTAAAAGTGCTTCACCATGGCATTATCTGAACACGGTCATTACATAATGGAATGCGTGCGAAAAATGTTTCAATAAATGCTGCAAACCCGACTGCAAATTTTGAAACAAAGACGAACTGATATCTTATTGTAGTAAACGTTCTTGTGAGATGCTATGAAGCTGGCAATCTCGGCATGCAGGTCACTTGTTTTTAATTTGATTGACTATCTATAAAAAATGATGTTCAACTTGAAATTAACCAAATCCCCGACTACTCGTCACTACTCATCAGTAAAGTAGACTTAGACAAGATAATTGGAGAGACAAACACTAAGAGAAGCAACAGTTTTTGTGTCGTGAAAGAATTAAAGCAAAAAGTTGCATTTTAAGTGCAGATGATATAAATCTGAAGGAGTTGGGAAGCCAAATGAGAATCAGACCCGAGAGCAGGCAGATTCAAAATGTGAGATGGAGTGATTCGGGAGTAACACTTTGGAGATCACCAACAGTTCATAGAACTTCAGATCGTGTTGAAAGAATTATCAACAAGACCACGCACAGACGAGACAACCGTACGCATCACGAATAGTAATCAGAAGTCCCGGAGAAAAACAATCAACATTTTGTAGGAAAACGCGAGGAAAATGGGAGGTTTGCGTATAATAAACAGATAAGTTCCAGGAACACTCAAAAACTCTTCAATAAGCATAATGCCATGCTCAAAATACTAAGCTCACGTTCTGCAAATAGCAACAAGTATAGGCAAGTGAATTGTGCTTGGTTATTTTGTAACGCCGTAATGCAATTCGAACAATGTATCATTTGCTCAGTTAAGACCGTAGACAACTAGCCAAATATGAAAACCAAAATTTATGCTGTAAACTGATATGCTTAACTCTGTGCGCTTCTTATATATAATTCATGAACTATTAAACTCCAAATAAAAAATGGCAAAATAGTGTAGCCCCAAACATAACAGTACGGAGAAAATAATTTTCATTGCAGGACATTATGGTAATGTAGTGAATAAGAGACATTGCATATCACACACGTCATGGTGATTTTCTCTCAGTAATGCAGATAAATTTTATCATAATAAAAATGTCTCGTGTACAACTTACATTGAGATACAAATACTTCAGGATACGCTTGTGGGTTAAAATATGAAGTGGATTTCCAAAAACAGGATCGATAATCGGTAGACGATGAAATCGATGTTTTATCAATAATCTGGCGGCTTCAAGCAAGGAGCTTTCAGGTGAGGTGTATACAAGTGGATGATGAGCAGTTTTGGGATCCAAACCTTAAAGCAAAAATAAGGTTAATTAAGTTGGGTGTAAAAATCAATATATTAGGGATGAAGTAGTTGACATAACAAATGCGTCGTACACAACAGATTGCTTGAAATTGTATAGTTTACAAGGGATAACCCACTGAATCAAACAAAAAGGTTCACTGAAACAGTCATGTAGTGTGGCCAGACCGGTTGAAAAGTCACTCTACTCTGAACGTCGAACTGCTGAAGGTCTTGCTTTCAAAAGCATTCATTTACCCTACTTTCAGAAGGCCCGTAACAACGTGAAACACTCTGGAAAAAGGCCTTGGATGGTCCGTATATTCGCTTTAACAGTTTTGTACCAATGCATCTAGAAGATAAACAGAGGTGTATTTCGAAGGTATGTTCTAGTGAGAAGAATGTCCTTTTGTAGAATACACTCAATATAGGTGGAATCAGTGATCAAACTGTTTAAGTGAATGTAAGGGCGGATGCAGCGACCACGAAGCCGTATAAGCCATTAAAGTCATCTGTTCATTTCACGTTTTCTTCCAAAGGTAAGACAACTGTTGACATAATTACGAGTAAACCCATTGATGCTGGTAGAGGCAGGTAGTATACTCCACAATATAGAATGATATAATGCTCACTTCACCTATGTTTTTACCGCTGAAAGATATATTGTCCACTGACGCGACCGTATGTTGTGCAACAAGTCTTGCGATATATGAGAGTATTGTGTGAGATTTTTTCGAGGAAATCCGGCGATAATCCCCAAAGTTGAAGACTGCTCGTATGTACTTACTTGTCATATGGCAGATGCCAACCATTCTATCGACATCTCGGAGACTATTCGGCAGATGTCAAGTAATTGAGGCTCACTGTAACTGGACCGAAGGTAGCAATCTGGTCGTAAGTGAACTGTTCATCAGTAGTCCAGCAATACCAGAATATACGTAAAACGTAGTTAAGACTTCGAGGTAAACAGTTACTGAAAGAAAACGCCGGTGTGTAGAACGATACTACCTTGAGTGTGCAACGCTGACCACATAAAATACAATAACCAACCGTCTTTTAGTTAGTTAGAGGCAAATGCGCTTATGTAATAGGTACTCATATATAACTTACTCCGTCCCCTTCAAACTCCAACCCTGGTTGTTTCCTCCAGGTAATGTAGAAATTAGCAATTGTGTATAATTAGTGGTTGTACGATGATGCGTCGTAAACCAGCTGGTTAGAAATGAGACATCCTTAGAAGTTAAAATCATACGGAATCATACATATGGGATGATAAGCAGATTCATGTCTTCAACAATCCGTCATTGGATCGCCATAGTTATAAAAGATAGGAAAAAGAAACTAAGATATCTAACTGGTCAAAATCAACGTCACAACAATCGCACACTTCCCAGCACACACACACAAATTTCAATCCCCACTGATGATTGGATTGAGAATAACATTACGAGCAAGTTGTAATACTCTACGTTTCAACCCCCTCGAGTGGCCTTCCTTAGGAGTGTTGTAATCGAATTAAAACATTCCTGGTAAACGTGAAAGACAAGTGAGTTGAAAGTAAATTTCCTGATATCAATATCACTCAGGTAGTATACGTTACCGCACCATATCAGACAGTGTGTTGGAAAGGCAGTTGTGCTACCAGTAGATATTTTAAGTAGACTATGGAGTTTTTGAAATGTAATTGAACGGGACGTATAAACAACTCAAGGCTTAACATTTTCCAGGAAATTTGTGATCAAGACATCCAGTTAGAAAATACCGAAAAAATAAGCTAACAGTGAAACAAAACAAACTGGATGAGTTAAATAGTTTGGTTTAAAAACATTCGAAACCATTTGTTGATGTGGCTTGTGGGGTTAAATATAAAAATTTACAATCCACCGACCGAGAGATTGCTGATTGCAAAATATCAGTCTTGTTGTGTGTCAACTGTTAAACATAGTTTTAAGTTGTACGCTGGCGAGTGAGTATACTTTGTGATCTCATTATCTATGAAAGATTGTTTGTAAATGCGAAATACTGAGGTGAAGAATGTCAATGTAATACATTTCAACAATCTGCAGTAACACAATGTTCTACCATATGACGTTCAACTTGACTTGTACCTCCACTGGCGAATTCTATCACACAGCATAAAAGTACACCAGTACACTCAGCTACATTTTCCCAAGGCTCTGATCATTGACCATTTACCATTAGCTATGTAACCTACATTGATGAAAAAAAAACGAATTGTCGTAGGAGGAACACACTAATTAAGTAAAATTCAGTTGATCTAAAAGTGGTTCGAAGGAAAGTTTGTCACATAGTTTGTCAAGAACCAATGAATGTGTTGTTTCATTATAACAGCTTCATGAAAAATGGATACAACAAAACTGTAGGTGTTAAGATTTATTATACAAATTACATATAGATAGAAGCGTCTTCAAACTATAACCTGCAGAACTAATGTATAATGACTGCATATATATTGTGTGTTTAGCTCACCGAAAGCGTACAGTTGGATCCGTGACTGTTACTATCCATGGAGAGAAACCCAGATCAAATAACCCACTAAACTAATGGCAGATACTTCAAGTAAAAGGTAAAGTCTCAGTTAAAGTCATTTTTGCAGATTGTCAGGTTTACTTGAATCCGCAAGAATATTTCAATAACAGGAAGGAATTATGTGAGAACTAAGACGTTCGTATGATACTGTATGGCTTATAAACTAGGGCAGCACAATGCACTTGTACCATCTATATATCTGACAACCACCACAAAATCTGTGATATACTTTCAGTGAAATTTCTATGACTAATCACACTACTTATATCAACATAACTCTGAAATACACAGAATTTTCAAGCACAGTAAATTGCTGTGGATTTTATTTTAGTGACATTGACATCCCCATTGTTACGCACTTTATAAGGTCTGTAAGGTATGATAAAGTAAACCGCCCGTTACACATCAATGAGAAACACCTCATGAGATATTTGTCGAATATGGCGCACTACCATTTAAGTCTGATTTGGCCTCATAAGCTTCGGAATTCTAAGGATGAAGGTCACGTATGTAGAGAAAAAATTGTTATGATATTTGAAGCAGTTAGTTAATTGATACTTTATGAACATTAAACATAAGTTAAAAATATACCAAGCGAAACTTCCAGGCGTTATCCGTATGAATAATTCGTTTCTCATCCACCAAATCGACCTGATCTACCTTTTATCACGTGCAAAGCTTCGATGAAGTGAAAATGATTTATTAGTTCAGGTCATGTGTTTAGTATAATTAACGCATATCATTAATTAGCACAAAAATTCATATTCGATAGATAGCTTGGCTGTAAACTTATTTCGATGTTGTTCCGAAATTTTCGTTTTAAATAATGTGATTATCCACAATTACTCTTTCACCAGATTAATGCAAAGACAAATCACAATGATGAGAAAGCCAGGTCCATCAACAATAATTACGTCTAGTTATTAATGTGAATTACCAAAATATCGTGTAAAGTACGACTACTTTTGATGAAAACAAATGTTGGTAAAATGCTATCACACGTGTGTCAATCACAATGAAAGTCTGATTTTCTTCAATCACTATCAGTACCAAATGTGATTAAAGCTGATTCCGCAACAAAAACACACGGTCACACACTATTTTAGCAATAGGTATTCTGTGATATACCGTTAAGCGTCCGTTTTTAAAATGTACCTTAATGAAAGTATTGCATAGTGCGATAATGAAAAATAAAATCACGTACTGTCAGTGAGGTAATGGAGAAAATCACAACAGTAATGTAGGAGAAAACACAGGACGAGCTGATGTACACACAATTTGTGCTCAATTTTCAAACACATACACACATGACGTACAAATCAGATGTGAGTTGGATAAGTCATGTGACATGAGCATATGTCAAGTGAGATGCTATGCATGCCCAAAAATGGGCACTATTTGGGTAGAACGATCATTTAAGTTGTGTGATTACCCACCATGAAACTGACCGGGTGAGTCAGTGTTAACGGGTTTATACCAATTCTGCGCCATTTCGAAACGCGACTTTCAGCGTGTTCAAGAAAGACAGTATTTCGGCTTTTAAGCTGAAACATATCAGAGATGTACATATAAATCCAGAGATCCATGTCCTTTCAATCATTTTTCGAGAGTCGCATCACCTAGATTGAACATCACCCATAAGTGATCGGAAATGTCGCATTTCCATAGACTCTCCAGTTGGCCACTTTCAAAAAAAGCATTAGACTCGAGTTTCGCTCTCATTAGAGCTCGTCAGTAGTGCATATCCTCGCCACTGCCGGGACTAGAACCACGGCCACGCTGTTCATGAGGCAACCGTGCTTACCATTGTGCCATTGACCTCACATTAGGCACGACCGAATTATCATATGTGAACACAACCAACTTCGCTTGTGAGTAATGATCAGGTTGCCCGATCGCCCGAGAGGAGACACAGTTACTGTCTGTTAACTCCAATCGATGACCCTCAACTTGGACTTCACTCCAAGTTGAAATCACGGAAATCCTTGACTTGTTGAGTGGTATTTGGGTACTTATGAGTAATAGGGGATTCTGACTTTCATATAGATTGAAGATCATCCACAATTGATAGGAGTTGTCGCATTCCCATAGACTTTCCAGTCTGCCCATGGAAAGTCTATAGGAATGCAACAGCTATGATCAATTGTCAGTGATGTTGAATCTATGCGAAAATCGAAATTCTCTACTACTCATCAAATAAAACACCATGTGTAGAAAAAAATGAAGTAAGAGGAACTTCGGTGTCAGCCGAACAAAACTGTCACAGAGAACCCTGATTGGTGATTTAAAGTTGAAATTAAGGCTCAAGTTTGATGTCTTCGCAACAACCACATGAATTACGTTATGAAAACTTGTATAGTCGAATTAACAAAAGAGGTGAAGAACCGTTTCCTCAATAGACAAACCTAGAATCGAGCAAATTAGATACAGACTAGTGACAGATTACCAACTGAATAGGATAGGTGAACCTTAGTAAAGCTAAACAACTTCGACTTTCATGGCCATTTTGAGATGGTACTGGCAGGGCATTCAAAGTATAAGACCTGCTTGACAAAAGGACCAGTGATAAACGCTCAATGATGATCTGGGGGTATACCTCAGACGATGGTCGTGAACTGTCCATTTCGGACGATAATAAATATGTCAGTTCTTATGCTGATACCTTCGTGATCACCAATCACACCGCGCCTGGTTAGTTATGTTCTCAGGTAGATGACGTGTGCAACCACCTGAACCTAATCCACTTTTCGCCACTAGCATAGAACATCCAAAAGTGGTGAGTTGAGATTCCGAAACAAAACAGAAGACGTAAGCCATGCTAGAATTCTCCAGCGGATCACATGCGAAAGTGATAATGTTTTACGCTTTCCTTATCAGTGTAATAATAGAAATATGTACTGAATATCATTTTATTCGCATGAAATGCACCAAATTAATTACGGCACGTGGAAAACGAACATCTAGCAAGGCCTCCAGCACACTACTGGGCGGTCTTACAGTTTGTGAGTAGTAACTGACAAACACCGAATTCGCTTTGAACATGTTCGACGGCACAGTAATCAGCGTACCAAGACGACGAGGTGGACCACGTCTATGCATTATGAGAAGACAGCCCAACGAAACTAAAGACTTGTGCCGAACTGATCAACTTTCAGTACGATCACTGCCATGAACTGAGAGCAAAATTTACAGCAACAGAACAAGACACAACAGCCCGCTTCAACAGGATGATTAGACTCAAGTGGCCATAACGGAGCTTAAGAACAATACACATGTCCATCTGCGTAGGGATTTGCACCTCCGTTCTTACGTTGCTAGAGGGTTTCATTCCTTTAATAACTAACCTTCAAATCGCTCCAAATGATTATTCTAAGTCAATTGCAACTGGCTCACAGATGATAAAGCCCAGCGTTAGTCTTGCGAACCTAAACTGATAGCTTTGCGATCAGTCAGTTATCGTCAACACCGAGAGGAAGAACACAGTAAGACCGTATAAAATGGGAATCGAGTAATCAGCTGTTCCACTGGTCAATTGCCGTAACGATGTGCGTACTGGAAAGAAAATAGGAAGTGCCACCAGTAGGCTAAGGGACACGTGACCAAAAACACGTGAGGTCAGTAAAGGTAACAAATGCATGAACACTCGTGTGAAGTGAACACACAAAGTTGTGTGACAAGTGTGCATCACGATTTACAGTTAAAAGACAGTAGCTGATCGTAGGTGCCTTGAATGGACATGAAAACACTTTTTGGACAAAAAACGAACCTGCATAAAACCAATAAGTGATATCAACTGATAGTCAGTACACCCACACCCACAAAATTCTGTATTAATATAACTGGTTACCAAAAATGAGTAGAAGGTTGGTGTGAAATGGTCTGCTAATGTGTTTTCTTCCGTAGTTGATAAGTGTAAAACTTGGGGAGTCAACCTTAATGTATCTGTCGGTGGCGATAGGTCTGGTGATGACATCGATAAATAATTTTTATAATTATAAGCGTAACCAACTGCATATTACCATGGAGCCATTAGGTCGATTGTAACAAAACAAGGTCACAGAAACAATCGATTACTTGTTTTTCCTTTTTGATAATCACAAACAACAGACTGTCTTATGACTCGTACACTTTTTGCGAGGCCTTAAGTTAGAAATTTCATCACTAAAGAGCAGACTATTGAAACGTTAACATGACATAAAGGTCTCCGGACGTGTCATCAGTTTGGCTACAGAGTAGCCTGGAGACGATCGACGGTGGAACAATCAAAGGGATTGATCGGTCGTCAGTTGTACTTGGCGATGAAATGACTATTTCGGTGTACAATTAAAATACACCTCGCATGAGTAATGTGATGAGGGTCGATTAATCTGTTTCAGAGATTTTAACTGGAGTAAGCAATGAGATACTTTTTATTCGAACTCAGCAGACCTGTTAACAACAAAAATAATACACGCGCAGTTATATACTCACTTAGGTAAGGCTCAACCAGCAAGTGTGGCTGGAACTTTAGATAAAACGGTCGTACCTACGGTGAAGCAAGCAACATAAAAACCAACACGATCGTTCGATTAACATGTGAACCAGCGTTCAAATCCGGGTAGTGGTGAAGATAAGCCCTACTGATGAACTCTGATGGCGCCCAGCCTTGAGCCTGCTGCTTATTTTCGATAGGATGTGGTTGAAAAGTTCACCTGAAAACGGCAGCTTCGAGAAAATTCCAGTGCCGCTCACAGCAACAACAAAATTGCTTTACTCCTTTTGGATAAGTGGATATTCAGCCATTAGGCCAGGAGGCTATAGGACATATTCAATGGCGAAGCACCCGACATACTATAAGTTCAGAGTGAGATTGGAAACACGAATAGAAAAGGGAATAACCTTATCACGTCAGCTGCTGTTAAGCCGTTCTTTTAAAACGCTCGATATTTGCTGTTGAGATAACGAAGGATAGGGGAAAACCGAAAGATTATAAATTAAACTGTATGCAGGCGAAGGTTTACTGGATAGTCTCCTGTTGCTATGGCATACTCATTTGAAGAACACTTCGAAACATTACAAAACGGTCCAGAGAAATCGGTGGGTAACTTTGCACATGGGCTGAACTGATTAAAAATATGGTTGATGAATATAGTAAAAGAAAATTGTTCACTTGAAGCAGTGAGAGAGAGTCCGAACGAGTGATGCAAAATAACGGAACATTTTAACAAAAGTTCCGTGAATGCAATCAGGAGACAGTAGAGCGAACGTGGTGGCATACAAACCACAATAAACAATTGCTTAGAATGAGCGGAGGGTTTTGAGGATTTGAAGAGACGGCTACAAAAGAATAACCGTCGAATTTGAGGCTAGGCCATATTTTGTGACCGGGGGAGAACGTACTAGACGATGATTGACGCATTAGATCACGAACACAAATGAATAGGAATATCCAGCGAAAATCCGATCTAAGCATTCTGCCAAGGTTAACTATTTTTGAACCGGTCATCGCCCTCCATGGTGCTTTCCGCAGATTCAAAGTAAGTTCGTTGTTCATTAAAACTGCAGGGCGTAACGAGAGCACACTTAACATCAAAGCATCAAGTTAAACAGGCATATCTTTAATATATAAAGTAAACAAGAAGGGTAGAAGAATTGCATCTCGAAGAACCCCAGCCGTTCGGTGAACTAGCTGAGACGCGACTGTTCAATACAGTACATTGAAGACGTTGTGAGAAGCAATCTTTGATTAACTTGAAGAGCAATGACTTTAGTTTATTCCCGTGTTTACACTTATATCAGCATACTGCTCAATTACTCCGGTTATTTCTCATCGTATTACGGAGCACAAGGTCCAGCACAATGAAAGCTCACAGAATGAAAATGTGTAAGCGAATAGATCAATAAATTAGCATCTGCAGTGAAAAATGGAGAGCAGCAACTAGTGTAGTGAAGATGAGCGATCGTAATATACTACTCATACAACTGCTATTCAGTAGCAGGACCAGAGCATACGTTTTGACATAATGCAAGCCATAGGAAAAATGCGGGAAGAAACATCAGAGTGCAGCATCGCCCAAAATGGTCCCTGCTACTTAAAGGAACTGAGCATTGGCGTCTGCGGCAACCGAGACGGTCCGTGGCCGAATACCGCGTACAAATTAGTGGGTTTGCTTCTGGTCTTGTTTAAACGCCTAACCCATGTGCCATCCGCGTTCTTGGATCACAACACTAGTGTCTGGAATAAGTGTCTAAAAGTGTCATAGGTAACTCACCCTAAGAAGCTCATATCCGTAAAGGTTAGATCGCATCTCTGACTCCGCAAACTTATGGATTACAGTATGAAATCCTAAGCTATAACTCTGATGCGCATAATTATGTCAGAAGACCAGTCTTGCAAAATGATAGTATTATCCCGTGCGTTGCTGTCAGCTGCGATACAACACAACAGCAAACAAAAGAGTAAAGCTGGAAATAAAATCCGTCACCTGTCATAAGTGAAACACTCCGAATACCTCTAATGTTCAGAAAGCGTTTGCTGGACCACTCTTTAGCAGGGCATGACGTAGAAACAAGCCGACATCTACTGTTTGGCTGAATCACGTACGATGACGCCACACGTCAAGTGATCTACATGCGTGACTCATCATCCTACAGTACAGATCGACTGCCTTGTGTAATGCACTCACAAACCAGACCAGCACAACTCGCGTGTTGGTAAGTGGGGGGACTGGGCCAATACTACAGATTGCTTGCCAGAGTGAGAGAGTAAAATGCGAAGATGAACACATGTACATTCGAATGTCTAAGAAAGGCTGGTGATTTACTGTGGTTAATGAGAGGATTTAAAACGATGCGTGACGCGATACTGGCCTCAGATCTATTTGATACCGGCCTGTGTGACGGTTGTGACGACTGACTGTGGCCAGGCTAACCGTTTACCCTTAGTCCGCTCATCCCTTGTAGGTTTATGTGAATCGTAGTGTACCCTGATGCAAGTTTTAGCGGTCAGGCTGCTGGCGTGTTTGTGAACGGGTTTTATTTATCACACTACTGACTGCGGCTTTCACAAAGTGGGATAATTCAGCACGCTAATCAAGTGGTAACATTTTCTGAATGACAGAGCTAAAAGACTTTGACAAAGCAGAACTGACCGTGCTGAACGCTTCATACTTCAGCCTGCAGGGTCCACGCACTAAATGCTTTTGATGCTTTCAAATCAACGGTTTCTATGGACAGTGGTTTCTTGAATAAAGTACCGTTTATGAACCATACGGCAACAACTACAGAAGAGATGGATAAGACAGTGTCACAGTTGTTTCGCCACCAAACTTTCCGTAAGCCTCTAAATTGATTTAATGTCTTCTCCTCAAATTGTTCCATATAAATGTTTGCTGAGGCAGGGGATATTGGACGTCTCTGTTTTTGAATATGAAGTTTTGAAGTGGGAATACAGTAATTCGTATCTAAACATATATATATCCCAGCTACTATTTGGTTCGTTCTCCCTTCCAAGGTGATTTCGCGTGTTAATAATTGTCTGTTTTCTTCTCATCTAGTGATATGACATCAAAACTAACAAGTACTTCATTATGCTCGACAGAGATCGAGCTGATTCCATGTACAAAGTCATAAAAGTTATTGATGGTGCGACTCGACTTACCTGTTAATGGTTGTAAAATTCCTGCCAAAAACCTCGCAATATCATGTGGTGAAGAGCCAATCTCATCAAAAATATGTCTGATAGGTGCAAGATAGGTACATTAATTTTCGGCAATCCATAAAGACGTGGGGTTACTGTAGCGCTATGTGGACGACATTTTTATGCTTATAAAACGAGATCATAGTGAAACATTCCTGGAACATCTTAGTCGGATAGATCCTAAAACCAGGTGAATAATGGAGTGGTCAGTTGCAATTTCTAAACTGTTTGGTCTATATGATAGGATGGTGCCTCAAGACAACCGTCTATCACAAAACCATAGATATACATAATATTCTTAGGTGTGTACCTGTTCACTCTAAACAGGTTCATGGAAACGTTGCAAATTCAATGTTCCATAGAGCCATCCACCAATGCATAGATGCGGATAACCAAAAGATAACACAAAAAGAGACAGCGATCACATTAATGAGTAAAGGATACCCAAAACAGTTTTTTAAAAGACGGTTAAGATGGGTACTCAGTGTAGTATCAAACACGCTGAGGGAATGGAAACATACTGCTGTTTTTCGTTTAAGGAAGAGACGTCAGGGGCTATTCGAACAGTCTTGAACAAAGGAGGTATCGAGATGGTCTTTCGAAAGAGGCCGAAATTGCTTAAAATTTTGGTACACCTTAAGGAACCCTTGCCTGTTGACAAAAACAGATCTAGCAAATGTCGAGGTAACTACATCGGGTTTAGAACTACTCAGGAACGTTTAGTTGCAAAGGCCACTGAAATTGCGAAGGATGAATATACCGTAAATAAAGTTGTAGAGACTTAACTCTCTGGGATGCGGCAACCAGCTCTGGATCGATCAAACTGATGTGCATTGATGGCCTGACGAGAAAACAATCTTGACACATTAAGATTGTGATTCCCCTGTCCACTTTCGTCAACAAACTTTGTCCGTCCTCTCTGACAGACCATATCGATTTCACTGCCGTCTAGCTGTTCATGTGCCCCCGATCTACTGTAATATGTAATTCGAACCCAGTACTGGACACCTCTCTATGTACACTTGACCCATGACCTGTTACCTTCTGTTCCATTTAGTTGCTTACCTCTAGCCTGCTTTAAATGCGATCAGGTTTGTAACTGGTTCATCTGGTCTGAAGACCTTTCTGTCATTAGTGAAACGTCAACAACAAACCAAATTATCGATTGTTCATAAGCTGTTCTGAATTTAAGAGTGACGTTGAACTCATGTAAGTCAGAAGTCTCATACCACTCACTAGCACTCAAAATACCACCCAACAAGTTTAATGACTTCCGTGATTCCAACTTGGAGAGAAGTTCTAGTCGTGAGATAACTGACTGAAAATAACAGGATATTTACCATATCTTCTCTTGAGGTGATCGGGTAATCTGAGCGCTAATTGTTGAACTGTTTGAACGGTACGGGCGAACTGTAATACCACATAGTTCAGCCACTGCGGCTGGCTTTTATTACGGTTGTACAACAATCCTGTTCAGAATGACATATTTTTCTCAATTTATTGGTTTCCAAACATTTTTATCTAGGTTCCTGATGTCATGCTGTTAGTTATCAACCGTGAAATATTTATAAATAGATAGGGAATATTACACACGAATTCTGTTTCGGGGAAACAACATTGGTCATTTCTTTTTACCCTCACGGCAACAAAGTTTAACAGAACTAACTTCGTTGTATGGCACTCATATTGGCAAACGAACATAGGTCAAACGGGGTCCAACATTCACTGAGACATGCCATTTTTCTAAATTACTGATCTCAAACTCAACGTTCGAAAGTTTCCTTTCATTCGTATAGCACTATACGAAACTATTCGCCAACGTAACCGTCGGTCTGCAACCAGTAGGATTCAGCTGTTTCAAGGGTTACAGGTTTTCACACTCCGATTCAGGTTTTATTTCACTAAGTGCATTTTGAAATCTTGGGTTTGATGAAGAGTGAAGAAATCACTGCACAATATTTCAAAATAAATACCTCAGTAGAACTCGGTGAACTCAGTGAGACTGAGGAGAGAACAATAACAACGACTTGTTCTCGGCAAACTTCGGCTCGCAAATTTCACCACCCTGCTGAAAATAAGCCGTAGCCCAGGACGAGCATGGGGACAAGCGCAGTATGGCCAAAGAGGGCTCTAACAAAGCGTATGCCAGTGGAGTGCTGCGATCCACTGCAATTCACTAGCGCGCTCTCTGTTGGCTGAACCATGAACAAACATCAGTTTAAACTACCGTATGCGGCAAACCTATCGTGATACTAATTTCGACGTAGTCTGGCAGCGTGAACAATGATGCAAGATGCTCCACATGTGCGCGCGTTCACATAGCCATGCACACTCGCCGAGAAACTTTCCACTTTGGTAAGCAGGGCGTTTGTGAGATCTGACATCACCCCCGAATCAAACTGACCTGAATATAGTGACGTGTCACACGCATATTGCCTCCATCACTCTGCGACATTAAGTGACCGCCGGTCCTCTGGCGTTCATGTGTGTACATGCCTATAATTACGATCAAACACTCCACCCTAACAAACAGCCTGTTACACACACTTGGCCGCCGTTCAGCCTAGCAATTTATTTAGTCAGGTACAACAATGGGTCGGAGACACGACTAGACTACTGCTGGAATATTCCTCCGAGGAAGAGTACGGATGTCGCTACTCCGTAAAAGAAAGGATGTAGTCAATTCACTTTTGTCCACGTTTCCACCAAAACTGTGTTCTGCACTGCGAAAACACGTATCATGCGAATCCTTTAGATGATCTGTTGTTAAAGAATGCATGATCAGGTAATGCGTTTCCACCCGGCAACCACATTATGTCCTGTCATTCTATTGATCGCAGATGAACAGATGGAGTAGTATGTTGACGATTAGTCGAGAGACGCAATGGTCAAGTTCACAAACAAGAGATGCAGATTGTTGGGAGGGATCCATGATCAACTATAAGGGTAACATAAGAAACATTAAGCGCGTCGAAAATTTTATATATGTCTATCTTCCTCTTGTCAATATCTGCTGAAAACAGCAAAGTACCGCAAAGTTTCAGCCATACGTTCAGTAAAATCATGTGACTATCCGAGAACCACACATTTCATCTGTAATGTCATCGCAAGATGTACAAGTGTAAGCGGTGTTTAGAAGAAGGTGAGTAATACACACGCGCACTATTAACGCTCTGCACCACCCAGCCTTTATTTATTCGCTGCTCACATCGGGCTACACTGCATAGTAAGTTCTCAGTATACCTGGAAATTTACAATCACAGCCTGAAGCGCGACTCAATAGGCCTTGTTAACATACGTTATGTGACAAAACTATAAAATACCTATTGATCGCGACAGACTGGTTCCTGAACTGCTGTATTGCTTGTCTACACATTTAACGTCAGTACAAGTCACAGTGCTCAGAAATCGACTTCAAAAATGAAACCTCAATTCAGACTACGGAATGAGGGTTAAAAATGACTGTGGCCTAACCATATGATCATCGCAAGCCGTTATGGTACATTAGGCAGAAGTGCTGACGAAACGTTGATCGGCCATGCTGACGTCAGGCGCTTAACAGTACAAATATCCATATTCGCCCAATTAATAGTTTAGTCATCACGCTACTCTAGCTAGTTGTTTGAACATACGCTCGCTGTTGCGCAGACAAGACCCACGTGAACAGTAGTTCACCTTAAAGTCCCGCCCATACCATTTCACATGAAGTTGAAATAACTTATTTGGGTGAGAGGGCGATGTCTGCGTTGTAAAAAATGCAGCTGGGCATATGAAAGATTTACGAAGGCCTCAAAATGTCTGGAGGTTAGTATGCGTTATTTGGGAAAAATATAGAGCATAGTGCAGACAAGTCGAAGGGAACGATGGAAAAACCCAAGTCTAAACAGACGACGAATATTGTGATTGGCCACGAACTCAATGGAAGTGTAACACAAATCAACTAGGCATTTAAGATCTCAGTGCCTTCTTATAAACTGTGCAGCAAACACGAAACAAAACGTTATGATTAAAAGTTTGGAAAAATAAATAAAACAATTTTGCTGTCTCAGTGCCACTTAGTGCCTGCTAAAACTCGTGACTCTGACGTAGATCGACCACATTTTGTATGTTAGAATGGCGTGGGGGAAATAATCTTGGTGGGCTAAGCACGCTGATCCCTTATTGGCATGTTCTTCTGGAGAAAAATGTATGCTTCCGTCGATGCATTAAAAATTAGCTGATTGTATGGAGATATTTTAATCTATGAAGCAAAGGAATG
>JTDE01002931.1:0-11351 GCA_014338405.1 Paragonimus skrjabini miyazakii | reverse complement strand
CAACGAACTGTAACTAACGAATTAATGCTTACAGATCAAGAAGAAGTGACATCTCTTTTAATGTCTCAGTTTTTTGTACTGACCAAGATGCAGTTCTGATTTCAGTCCCATACAAAATCGATGGTTCATATATCCATCAAACACCTCATGACGCATAAATTGACGGTAATATTTGAACGGTCAAGGATGGGCTTGACATCTGACACTCAACAGCTGTTCATCAAAAGTGTGCACAATGAGGGTGTTGAGGCGTAGAACCGAAAAGACAAATATACGAGCTAAAACAATTATATGATTATGGAATATGAAAGGTTGAGACGACTGGTCTGATTTTGATGAATGACTACCTCTTTATAAAAGCAGCACAAACGAGTCTAGGCCAAATGTTTTTCAAAAAGCTCCTATTTGTTTATCGAGAAGGACAACTGTTGCCAAGTTGACGACAGTGAAGACGAGGATAGAAGAGTTAGTGGCCAAATAATTTTGTTGCGAACAACAGACCGTACAGTGGAAGCACGTAAGGTGGGCATTCTTAATATCCGCATAAATATCGGAAAACTGTTCAGTAGTGCGGTTACATATTACATCCATCGAATCAGCCCTATAAGGCACTATGTTAATAACTATGCATTGCTACGTCGGGCCCATTATAATCGCATCCTCGGATTGACACTGCGAGAAGGTCTCTCCAGTCGCCGGCCCATCTGGAGACCGATCAAATGATCAACCCGACAAACACGTTCAGAATATCGAAACGTCATCATAAACTTTCTACCTTGTAGTTACACTGGGTGCAGCATATCTGTCCCCTATATGTAAGGGTTATCGATTTTTAAACTTCTCTTTTCTTAGTACTGACCAGAAACAGCCTAAAAGACACACAGACTGAAACCTTGAGTCATTTTTACCTCCATTTTGTTTTCATCGCCGCTAGGTGCCAAAATTGAGAAAACCTTACGAAATAGTACCTTTATTCCGCAAAATCAGCCTCCTCATTTCATTAGTCAAATTCGTAACTAAGTAAGGTAGATTATAGTCCTTCTAAATGATGACTCCCCGACAAATTTGTCGTCCTAAACGTAACCCATTCAGGTAGGGTGATAAAGACAAAGTCGTTCAAACCTCTGCCTGGCCATCCCCACCAACAGAGTTCAAACAGTGGTACACACTGAGTTTGGGGTGTTTATCTGAGCTTGGTTCAAAGTTTCAGTGTCATAACATCTTCTTTGAAGCTACGGTGACACCCAACCATACCTATAATTCAGCCAGGTTCGTACAAGTGAGTTAATAAACCGCTGAGAGATTAAAATATTGAGCAAATACTTACCAATTCCTAATTTGATGTACTGAGCAAGTGAAACTGCGAATCAGACGGGACACACTCAACACCCGATGCAAACTTGTGGAGAGCTTATTAAACAGTCACCAACAGGGGCAATATTTTATTCATAGTTAACTTAGTGTAACAACGGGTCAAGGTATTACGCGTTAAAGCAGATGGCCAAATGATTACGTGGTAAGCCGGTAGATGATAACTCCAGTTGACGACGACAGCATTTACAGCTCCAATCGCCAAACCGTGTTTGATAAAAGGATTCATAAAAAGTAGGCTTTGAATAGCGACTTTCGCAGGTACAGGATGACACGTCTCAGTAAACATATGTTGCAGATTGTCAGCTAAGACACTTTCCAATGGATACAGTGTCGCCGCCTTAGAGTACATGGGACAACCAGCAAAAAGGTTGCTCAGTAATCTTCTTCTAGAAGGCCATTTCGAAAGCATCATTGTGTGCACAAATACCTAATGTCGGAGATATAATACAACGACAAGATGCTGTGTCTATCAAAACAGCAGTTCGATGCAGAGTTTAGTATCCATCACATAAGACACACCGTACTTTAGGTTCAAGCAAAGATGAGATTTATTGGGGTGGATTGAACGAAACATCGTTTTGGCAGCCGATTTTATGCACATTTTGCGACAAAAGAAAAGATGATATGACAAACCACCTATATGTTTGAAAAAGTCAATAAAGACAGAAGATGGGAAGCTTTCGATGGTCTCTGTAAAGTAGCGAACAACATCACACCATGCTACTGAAGGGAGAGTGGGTGAATGATGCTCAGCACTGGGTAAAGTAGGTGGCCTGTCAGTTTATTAGAATAAACAACAATACTGACGTAAGCTGCTTGACCTTGCCAAAATAATGTTTACACTACACAGCTACCAAAACATGGTAACAACCGATAGCGAACGTAAAGCTGTTTGCAACATCGTCACAGTAAAATAACGAATGCACACCAACCGTTGTTCCTAAAGGTTTCGTGACTTTGGTTGAGAAATTGTTGCGCACATGATTTCTTCAAAAACGTATTGAAACCCATTCACCAACACTGTTGTTTGACCGGAACTCCTTCTATTTATGTGAATGACCAGCATTCAAGCTAATGTTCGCAATTGGGACATTTTATACCGAATGTGGGAAATGACTCCCTGTGTTCGAACTGACGAGTTTAAATTTGCACCACGTATTTCAAGATGTGAACTTTACATGCAA
The DNA here is from genome assembly GCA_014338405.1 of Paragonimus skrjabini miyazakii. Classification (NCBI taxonomy): domain Eukaryota; kingdom Metazoa; phylum Platyhelminthes; class Trematoda; order Plagiorchiida; family Troglotrematidae; genus Paragonimus; species Paragonimus skrjabini miyazakii. The sequence continues at coordinate 8,793 of JTDE01002931.1, read as the reverse complement.
CAGCTGAGCAGTTGACTTTGTATTCGCAAGTTGCTCATATAAATCCTGCGGTGACCACAATTAAATTTCCCTACAAGCAAACGGAAGAGCCATTAAGTTACAAAATGAGCGTGAACATCCAGTAATTTTCGAGGATGAGGTCGCAGTCATTATCCCAATACTGGTAATCACAAACAGGTGTGTAAGATCTTACAAAAACACTGACGAACTCAAGCCAGCTTAAGGCGTTCAAGTCAAAATCGAAACTTGAACATCAAGTGTGTCGTGAACTACTGTTCTTCAGCAAGTGGTAGATGAAGTGATGAACTTAAACACCCACAGCACGCGAAATGTTGGGGAGTTCTGCTCATTCCAGTTGTTTCTTAAGTTAATTTGGTACCGTATATCCCGGATCAGCTTCAAACATGATGCAGTTCATTACAAATGTTATTATTCCACCTAATCAACTTGCGGTTGCAGACGAAAAGAATGTCACGTAAAATGACCGGGTGAGTTTATTCTCTTCAACAAGTATGGCGCAAACGATCCCTCAATAAAACAATGACTTGTAGTTTCAGTGAACTACAATGTGAGGGTTCAATTATTGCAAAACGCGCGAAAAAATGTTTGACGGAAAATATAGTCAAATGGAAAAGCACGTTACCCTGAATATCGTTTATAGGAACTTTCACGTTTGATACCTTATAATAAGAATAAAGACGTATGGGCGAATAGGTTATCGATAATTTATCTTCAGACCGGTGCAAATAAATAAGGAGTTAATGGAGTTTGACCGAGATATCAATCAGACTTATTAGGGAGAAAGTAAGTCACTGATTTATCAACTGACGATGGCTTGATTGGTCTATTAGGTAACGCTCGTTCATTGGTTTGACCGCACAGGTCAGCCATTGATCCGATGGATTTGCGCCCATGGTAGGTGCAGCTCCTGAACAAACCGTTTTTGATGACATAACACTGGGTCAAGCAGCCTAATTTTAATAGCTGTGGCAGTACGAAGTGTTCTAATTCAGACAGCTTTTGATGGCCTGGAGGTGAATTATCGATAACATATGTTCGCCTATATGTCTTTATTCTCATTATCGTAATGGGAATATTTGAACCTTTCTAATGATCCTACCAAGGTACACAACTGTTAACTTAATGAACGGATGATGCTAATACTATCCCCAAAGTGGTTTTTTCAAACAGGTAAATGAAACGGAATAAATGCTGGTAAGCAAAACTCCCATTGAATGTTAGTTTGCAGCAAGGAGCACAATACAAGTTCACCAATATGAAGGGTGCAACGTAGTTCTACAAACGTCGTTAGACTTGGACAGAATAGAAAATACCAAACAGGTACTTTCTACACTCTTCATTGAAATTACATTTTCAGCTTTGTCTAATGCCATGTGTCAGACAAGGTGAACCACTGTTCGCGGGATAGTTGTACCAAAAGAGGGCACTAGATGTGTAACTGTACAAGTACCAGGTGATTTTTGTCACTGTTACTCACGAATCTACTCGCGTTTGTAGACGTTTATGATAGCAAACCAATTTGAAGAATGGTGATCATGCGTAGTTCATCTAAATAAACCTGCGTACCAATTCTCATTGAATTTAAAATAACGTACCATGAATTTTGTTAACAAAAACTACGTATCTGCAACCTCATCAATGTTTGAATAATATGAATGAAATAACCCAAGTAGCTCAACGTGAGATGCTCACCTTGTAATTTCACAAGCACTGTCTCGTGGAAGAATTACCATAAATAACCACACAATAGTTTTGATCTTTCTGATTTGGAAACAGACAGTCCCATATAAGTACACCAAACGTATGGGCATTGAACGGATTTCCACAATTTTGTTGTCATAGGCGCATTATCCCTGATAACAACCGACCCGCCTGATGCCGTCCATTGCTTCAAGCAAATTTGTAAGAGCATTTTAGGTACTGCGTCAACTGGTTCCTTACGGAATTCAAAACGATTAGAAAACGGATGTCATTTTGGGTGACAAAACATTTTCAGAAATAGGCGGTGGTTCAATGTGGCGTACTTAGCAGCCTTTATTGCTAACACAGCATAGTTGTATCTTAGTTCACTTTGACTGTGAGGAAACTGTACAGCCTGTGGAGTCTGTTACTAGGAGAAAATGAGGGATGCAACGGAAGCGCGGTAAAGAAAATCTTTGAAGGCCATGAAAAGCTATTCCATGACAAACATCATGTATTCCGTAATTCGCGGAATGTCACGTGATGTTCTCGTCTGATCTGCCAAAAGTAAACTGTGATGTTACAAATAACCGTTGTTCTTCATGAGTATAAAACAGTAGCGGAAAGATGAGAACCGAAATATGTATACGCTATCAAGAGTGGAGGTAAACAGATGGTTAAATCTAGCAACTTTTCGTGTAAACCATATGAATATGAGAGCGAAACTCACACTTACTCGAGCGGAGTATGATTTCTTATACTACAATTTTTAATAATAATAATAATAATAATAATAGTAAACGTGATATCGAGCTGGCTTATACTGGGCCATCACTGTCTTTTCAAACCTAGGATGAGTGAACAATATTATTTGTTTTTCGAGACAAAACGGATATGCTGCAAAGTCACCAATAAAATCAAGGCGGAGAGTGAAAACGTCTAATAAGGCTAGACAATGGCGTCTGTCTTAAACTGACCCAACTTTTAAAATTTATCTTGATGCTCATCATTTTGACTACCAAGAAAAAAGATGCCTACCATGGGCGATGTCTTTGCGAATGCATTATACTTATTAGCTTTGTTACCCATCTCTTAGGAAAGTTTGAAAACCATTCCGATAACGAAATGCAGGATGCAAAATACAACATATCGTTCATAAATTCGCGACTGTAACACTTGATACTGATTACTTCGATCATTGGTAGTTTGCAATATGTCGTTATTATTTAGGCTGGTAGTAGAAAAACAAAACAATGTACCGCACTTAGATATCTGGTTTGCAAGTATGCTGTGTTGCAAACGTTGCTTTTGGTTCTTAGTGGCTAAAACCACTGACTTTACTTATCATACATCTCAAGTTCCCCATAAAGATCTCAACACTGTTGGGTCACTTTGTGCTTCAGGTGGTGGATTCACTTATATTCATCAAGCCGTTGGTTGGATCTCTGAATGAGACTGAGCGACTCACACAAAGGTCAGAGCTTATTTTCATCATAAAAGTTGGAGCTGGAACTGTTGTATAAAACCATCGCCGAACGTTAAGCACTCAACTTCTGTATCCAGGATGTTGTGACCGACAACTACAGTCAAAAATTTATACTCTTTCATCTATCGCTCTTGCGTTAATCTTGAATAATTAATTTTTCCTTATCACTTCTAACCATCTACATCTGGTGATTTGGTATTAACACCTTAGCCAGTGATGTAGTTTGTAAAATGTGCGCATTCGGTCTTTCAGCTGATGTGAGTTTTTGCTGAACTGACTTACGAATAACATTTACCCGGAGAGTATGGCCCCAACTAAAGCACATACAAATAAACGTACTAACAGTCATACGGCGCGCGAAAGAGTGGTAAACCTACAGTTTTCAGACTGTCTTGGGCAAAATTCAACGTTCTCTTTTATCGCTAGCTTCTGGGTTTCGTGACATGCATTCAAGCCTGTCTTTTCTTTTAAAACCTCCCTAGTAGCACACTGGAACACTCAGCCGTTCCCTGAGTGATCTTTGAGTGTTCCAGCTGGAACACTCGCCAAGAACCATTATTAGACAAAGAGTAATATTACTCTGCTTTTAGAACTTTGGAAACGTTTGCGGATGTGGTGTAATTCCAAGGTACTCATTGAAAAATAGCTCAAAGTAATGCTTACACAGTACCTAAGATCTACCTACTGATGCATTTTTAACTTGCTTGACAGTACAGGTGATACAGTGTGCATATATCACGGTTTTTGATGGTCGAGCGTGATGTAACTCACTCCGATTTCCCATCACCATGTTGGTACAGTATGATCGTAGTTCTGGAACAAACCAACCAACAGGTCAATTTTGGAAAGTCACCTAATTTCTACAATGCTTATGACCATAACGTAGAAAGATCTCCATTATGTGCAGTTATGTACGTTAGAGGAAAAGTATCCAGTATGGAGTTTTATATAGGTAACTATGACGGTTGACGAAGAGTATTAACAACAATCCTACCAAACAATTGGTATGACTCTCAAAGAGATGATTTTTTCAAGTAAATACCGGATTATAAGCATCTTTTGCAAGTGGGTCTTACTCGAAAATGCAATGGAATACGTGTTATCGGAATAGTTGGTTACACTGTGTTCCAGGTGATTCAAGTGTGCATCTCATCGCACACAACTGACATATGTTTTAGTCAATATTTTATTATGACGTTCGGCTCAGTAGTACAGTTTAGGAACTTGCCTGGATCAATCATTTGAAACCGGGGAGACATTTTTGAATGAAAATCACTTGATTTTCAGAATTATTCATTCTGAAAACATTTTCTTGCATTGGGGTTTGCTCGTTAGTCTCCATTTAAATCCCGCTCATCGCAAATGATTACAGAAGTCTTGCCAGTCACTGTATTTTAAGACATACCACCTACTACTTGTTTAGACGTTGGTTGCTGAATATTTTCTTTCGGGATGCCGCGCAGGCAGGCATACTCAGGAAGCAAGGTTGCAGTTCGAATTTTCCTTAAGTACAGCTTATTTGTGACTTTCTATCATGTGTTCTTGTGTGGTACACAACATTCCTGTGACCTCTGCAAGATCTCTGAATTCAATCAAGTATTTCTGTACATTTGTTCTGTATACTTGCCTTCAAATGTGTTTGTTTTACGATGATGAAAGTGAACCCAGTTAGTCAAGCAACTCGGCACGCAGCAAACGTCTTCATTAATCTAATCCACAAGGTTGTTCTACCCGAAACCATCCTGTCTTTGTTAAAAGCAAGACGCGTTTATGAGCGCTGCTCAAAAAGAGTAGGTCCGGGTCGTGCTTTTCTCAACTTTTTTCAGTTGTTGTTGGTTGCACAACTGCCTGAGGTGGTTGTTGTCTTCGACCTATATGAAAAGAATTCTCGTGCGGTAAGCTTATGAACGCAGCATCGAAACGTGTTAGAGCGTCGGAAGAGATGAAGTTTTAACAGCTACTTTCTGATGTTGATCAACTGCAGTCTGCAACACGGTTGTCACGTTGCGCAAACCCTTTGGTCGGAAAGAAATGAGTGGGGCATATTATGAACGCCAACTGTAAAAGAAATTATAGCTAACTGGAGACTTTACTGGGCCTGCCCGCGGTATACTGTGTAGAATAGTTCCAATGCACACAGTTACATATTGTGCCTGGGCTATTAAGAAAGTCTGCATAATGTATGCGTCCGATTGTTTGTCCGCATGTTGTGACGGTGTGGCGCGAAACCGAACCACAAACACTTCCGGTTTGCTCACTCCTCGACGGCCGGTCTCCAGCATTCTCGGCTAACTTGCGTGTCGGTGACATTTATAGCGCTATTAGGGACCTTATGTACATTCGGTCTCTATTCTTAATGACCTTTTTGTATTATGCGTCTGGTGAATTCGTACCTTGGAAAAACGGCTTAATGGCCGTGCACTAAAATCTCACCAATCAAGCACCACTTTCCCCATATTTGCCGAGGACCTAGATGGCTCCTAGGGGAACTAGTAGAGATGGCGGATAGGTTGACTACCACATGGAAAAAACATTGTGAGTAACGTAATCTTCTTGTCCTCTACAGTAATAAATGTGCCAGCTAGTACATATTGTTGAATAAAGTAAAAGAATACGGGAAGGATAGGCCAGTGTTCACTTACTTCTCCATTCTGAGATGGTTTCAGTTTCAAAGCCGCCCATTCGGCAGAGCTTCGGTTCGAAATTATTCACCAGCACTTTGATAAAATCTGTGATTGTAAGTATTCCGACAAATGTTTGCTGGCTGCTGTCCCACAAGATGGCGGATCGTACATTATTAAAAACTAAGGCATAAAAAGCTTTCTTTATCTAAATACAAAAATCCATTCCGCTTTCCAAAAATGCTCACTCTTAGCTCCGTATCCAAGATTACCAATTTTGCACTCGCTGGGAGAAGATCGTAGCAAGTATGATGCTTGAAGAAATAAAAAAATGCATTTTGCTTCAGCTCTATGGGAAAGTTTAACAACACTCAGGGACATACCTAGAGACTCAATAGTAACACTAGAACCCGATGAACTGTTCTATATGTTAATATAAATCCAAGAAATTGCGCTTATTACTTGATTTCGGAATATAAGACATTCTTTGCCATCTATTGGCAACCGATTCACCACGATGGCGTGTTTCTTCTTGTTCTGCTTAGGCATTACACGTCTGATCACAGTATGCGTAAAATTCAAATCCGTACCGCTGGTATAAATAACCTTGAAGTGAGACCTTGATATACATTCGGCAATTCAACGATTGATACACGGGTTCGAGACTGAGACCTTAGGTTCCCGGTTCAGTTTAAAGCGGGCGTATGTTGATTTGAAAGGCAATAATTGAAAGCAGGTTACAGCACCGCTGTTGGGGATTGTAGTAAATACCAAGAAAAGAGTATAACTACTTGCATTATGGATTTTTAGGTAATTGAGAATCAAGCAATGGTTTAAAGCGATTTTTAGAAGCGGTGCTAATGACCTCAGAAGAAGGACTGTTCCAGAGGTTAATAACCTTGCAAGTAAAAAACTGCTGCTCAAGGAATTTCCGAGGACGAAGCATGAAAGTCTTCCTATTACGTCCTCGTCGGCCGTCATCGTTTGCTGTAATAAAGAATTGTTCAACAAAACCTTTTCTGAAGAAGTGTGTGAGAATAAAGTAACCACGGAGTGTACGAAATTCAAGTGGATATAGATCAATAGCTTCGAGTTGGAACTCGTGCGTGGCACTTCTTAGGTCATGACTAGTTTGGTGACCGCGCGTTGGACACGCCCAACAGCTAGTCTTTCTTCGGGCCGGTGTACATGACTTGATTAGCATTCCTGAAGAGCGGTCTTATATACACCCCGTGAAGCATTTGTCCATGCAGGGGAAAGTGCGCCTAACCCTGCTAAGTGCTGAAAATTCTTGTTCCGCCGCCATCTCATTGTGATGCGTGAAAGATAAATTGGACGACAACCAGATGCCAAGACCATTCTTCAGATCGATTTCCATGATACACACTGTGCCGAATGCACTATGAATTACGAAAGCATTGCCAGGGTCTCCATCGAGTGACATATGTGCGCAATGATTGTCATTTAGCGGGAGACTGCAATCGTCCGATCAGCGCTTAATCGCAACAAGATCAACCTGTAGTGCACTGAAATCAGTGGCATTTTAGATCTTTAGGTCGAGGACATACAGGAGGCCGTTGCTGAAAATATTTACTCGAAGGTCGTTGATGTAGATCAGAAATAACGGAGGACCCTTAAGGAATTCCCCGCAGAAATGAGAGAGGCAGACGAAAGATCAAACCCGGTTTTAACTCTGAAAGTTCTGTTATCAATAAAAGAGGCAATCCAACGAAAAACATCTTCGTGAAAACCATACGCTTCCAGTTTGTTTCAGGGGGCCATATGGGACACAGTCTAAAGCCTGGGCAAAGCCAAAGAAGATAGCATCTGAGATGAGGCCATTGTCTTTGACATACGTCAGGTTATCCATGAAAATATGCATATGTTTTGTGTATGATCAGTTAGGTAGGAAGCCATGCTGGGTAGAAGAAAAAAGACGGTTTGATAAGAAGTGATTGAGGAAGGCGTGCTTTAATACGCGCTCCATTATTTTTCACGAAATGCTAGTACGGCCGCTAGCAAGTGGAGAGTGCCGGCCGCCCGCTCGAAGTATGCATGTGGTCGTTGCCTCTTTCCTTGCACTAGGGAGAATGTCAATCTGGAGTGTCTGTTGAAACAACCTACAAAAGGATTCTGCCAGACAAGCAGCTGCTTATTTGAAGATTCTGAGAAGAATCGTGTCAAAACCCATTGTACTGTGAAAATTCACTTTAACTGAAAGGTCTTCCATATCCAAATTAGAAAAATCAGTGGTAAAGATTGGATGTCCGAAGTTCTGCAGCGGTAGTATAGAATGCCAATTCGGCGCTGCGACGTTTTGGACTGCCGAGTAGTACTCCTGGATAACTTGGTAACACAACCAGGGACTCAGATGAAGTCTCCTCGTCAGGCAGTTGCAATGATTGAACCGAGGGCTTATACTTTCTTAGCCGTCGCATGTGCTTAAGTAGGGAGTTTTGTTCCCGGGGGCTTGAAAGAGGACCTTTTCTTGTACGAGTTTGGTGTGTTCACGGATTCCCCAATTACACCTATTTCGACCATCGTGGGACGCACTTAGGTCCCCCGAGTTCTCCGTAAACTTATGCTTCGCATTGAGACGATGTATTCTGCCCGGAATGGGTGGCCGATAATGAAAAGTGCATAGTTGGTAAGGTACAAATAAGAATTGTGCTTTGAAACGCATCCGACCGTCGATTGATGACGTAAACATTATTGGAAGCCTAAAATGACTTTATATCTGTGGTCACAGGGTCGAAAACTGGTGACAATAGCACATATTTGGAACACGAACACGGGCTGCGTGTAATCGGTAGAACGTGAATATCTCCGTTATCTTTCAGTTGAAAAACAATTCGTAGCAATTAGAGTTGTTCAAAATTTGTGATATGTTGCAGAAATTAAAATCTTGAAAATCTGTTCCCTAGAGATTTCTTTATTTCAGTCTTCCGAAGACGTAAACAAGAAATGTGCGGTTGTTTAATGGCA
>JTDE01002930.1:4742-37490 GCA_014338405.1 Paragonimus skrjabini miyazakii | reverse complement strand
GTGATTGGGCAGCCACTAAAAATAGACTTAAATGGCTGGGCCATGAACTAAGGATGCCAGATAGCCGAGGTTGCGGCTGACTGGCGAAAGGTTGGAGGTGGACAGATGATGACCTGGCGTAGAGAAATGAAATGCTTCATGAAGGGCTTGGTCACTGTAGTTTGGCAGGTTCATTTCTACGCCCAACAGTGGCGTTGGTGTGTCCCAGCGTGAACTGTTCGAGAAATCCTGCCGGGGCAGTTGATCCCCTCGATCATTTGGTGGACTCCACATGAGGCAGTGGAACGGGTGAGTAACAGAGTCCAAATGTAAATTTTCCGTTCTTGGAGTGGCTTCGTAGCCCAGCTGGTAGATCGTATGCCGTGTTTCTGCCGCTGGTTCGAATCCAGCCGAAGCCCTGATTTTCAACAACTGGGTCTCATCTAAGACATAGGTACGTTGATGTCGAATGTTTGAATATAGACCTGACTATTTTTAGTAGTTAGGTCATTACACATCTCTTTCTGTTTTTTCTTCAGGGTTGCACAGCACTTAGGTATCAGTGAGAACCACTGAGGTATTGCTGTCTGTGAAGAGGATGATGATGATTCTTCGAAGCTTAAGGATCGTGTAAAAAAAGCGATTGTAAGGGCTATGTTAACTTGCGGCTGCGAAATCTGGTCGCACAGAGTAGATGACGTGAACCGTCTTCAGGTGGTTGGTCATCGATGTTTCGGTTCAATCGCCCGCATCGGGTGGCACCGACGAGTAAACAACGAAGAGGTTAGGAAGCGGTTATTTGATGGAGTATCAAGCGAGTTCTTCTGCTCAATCGTTAAGTCATATACTAAGGAATTTGAAACATTGAGTTCCCCTTATCGACCGATGAGAATAAACAAAGTGCTTGCATCTCGCAATGTATGTCTTCTTGCCGTCTAAGGAGTCCAGATAGTCGTCTGTCACATCGAGCACTCTTTACCGATGCTGCGGTCGGCTAGTGTGAGGTACACAGTTGATGACCTGGCGCAGAGAAATATAGTGGTTTATCAAGGGAGTGACCAATGTAAGTTAGGTTCGTCCCCCGGAATGAGACCGTCGGAACTCATAGAGTCGGTCGGATTCACTAGCGTGAACGCTGCCATCATTCGGCTGTTTTCTGTGAAGAAAATACAACTGACGTCGCGAAGCAGTGAAAGCTGTTATGTTGATGACAACTCACTTTCATATATAGTTCAGTTGCTTGTTTGCAAAGTGTGGGCACCTTGAAGTTGAATGTTCGGTTACAGACAGTTATTTTTTTGTAGTTGGGTCCTAAGCTTTCTTTATCAGGGGCAATTCTTTCCTTTATGGTTGTGCCACAGTTAAGCACCAACACGAATCCCTAATGTATTGCTGCCGTTGATGTAGACGATAAAGCATAGTATAGAGGATTCGGGAAAAAACAGAAGACATTGTGTTCACAAGTCAATGGTTCCTCAGTACACGTCTTAGTTATGTGGTGTGCATGTGGCGCAATTTTGATGTGCACACAAAGGCGATTGCGGTTTCGAATGAAACGAAACGGAACTGGATAAAAACTGTAAAAAAATGAAACAAAAACACCACGCTCAATAACACTGACCTGCCACCGAAATCGACAAACAAGAAGCGCTGAAGCATTTCGTAAGTCAATAAAGTGACACCAAACTGAGGACTAGAGCGGAACACGCGAGCGCCGGCGCCTTTCCAAAATGCACGACCGCCTTCCTCGAGCCAGATTTTGCGTGCTGCATCCAGTATGCCTGAGTAAGTTGACTGGCCACGACGTGCCACAACCTGGAGTCCGGGATGGAAGCGAGAACAGAAGTGAACACAAATGCACACGCAGTGGAATGGCATACAAGGTAATGTCGTAGTGATGATAACTGAACGTTGCAACTTATTTTAAGAAAGTACATACCACGGTCACAAATACAATGGTATACCCCAATGCGAGTTCATTATGCCGGTGGAAAAGACACAACCTGAGAACCGAAAGACTTTACGTGCAGTTCACAGGAAGAATTATACCCGAAAAATAGACACGCAACAATGACGACCAGACAGCAACACGAAATGCAAAATGGGCGTTACAAGTAGGATCATTGTTGTTAATTGAAATGCAGTTTCGAAACTAATTGCATGAAACGAATAGCACAGCAGCTGTAATACAAACATTCGACGGAATATGCGTATGAACGAATTACAGCAACAGGGTCAGAGGGAAACGAGAATTAGTAGTGTTTGGTAGTGCGGACGACCGACAACGTCCAGTTCGTGGTAGTTTACGGAAGCTTCCGTGGAGTGTGTTTACCTGTCGGCAACTGACTTAAACACCAGCAATGTCATAAGTTGACAGTAAACTAGAAAGTATTCGCAGATTTCCTACTAAAACAAAAAGCCATCATAGAGTACCAAAAGGCAACATTTTGAATGCATTGTTCTCAGAAGAAAAATGAAGGCACATATTGGTAACATATGCAAAGAATTAACAAGGAAAACATCTCATCAGACGCTTGCGACATACACTTTCAAATGTATACGTCACGACCAGACCACAGTCGTGTAGATAGCGGTGATCCGATGCAGTTGCCATCTATATCGATTTAACATACGAAAAAGAACTTAGAAGGTAAATTTGAAATGCCAATACCGCCACCTCCATCAAAATCTAAACCCATCGTGATGCGTAAATTCAGAACCGAACAACTCGGAACATTTGTCGCTCCAATTTGGAGTAAAAACGGATGAGTAGTGTTCATTTACACAACGAAACGAAAATCAACAGTGATCGGAGAAGCATTGCAAAAAGTTGTTAGGATAGACAATTTCTGATCGCAGAATATGAAATTAAAACAACTAATCACAAACGTGGCCATTTGTCCAAATGTATTGATCAGAGGCTTATCAAACGATCATGTCGACCTTGCAGTCTTCAAGGTTACTTGTTACGTGACAACACTGACAGGAGATGCTTTTTTAAAGTGCGGCTGTCTAAGTGGTGTATGTGTGTAGCGTAGTGGTGTTAGATTTTTCCAATCATTTCAGATTTACGTTCTAGCCTTTATGCTTTACAATGTCTTATTTCCCGGTGCATTCAAGAAAAACACATGGATCTCCATGTCCAGTACAATATAAAGCATTTGTACGATGAGCCTATCACAGGGCAACCGATACTTTTTGTCTTTGTAGCTGGTTAAAAGTCAGGCATAATACCAATTTTAAGAAGTGAGCCGAAACAACTCAATTGTTTCCATAATTTTTTTTAAGAGAAACACAGCTAAGTTGCATAAGCGATTCTGAATTTTGTAAAGTCGAACAAAACATTTTATAATAGGCATGGTTAAAAAGATTGTGGGTGCATGGACATCACGGAATACCTGTAAGCGTGTCTTGATTACATCGGCTGGTGTGGTCAAGCACGCAGCCGGGGCTCCAGCTAAAGTAGCAGCAGCGAGCAACGTTGAGGCTGAGTTGAAACCGTTCTCATCGGCAAACGCCAATTTTAAATGGTTGTAGGCCGTGAAATAGATCGCAGAGAAAGGAATATCACGTAGGAAGCAAGCTCGTGCACCCTTGTATAGACCAAAGAAGCCCAAGTCCTTCATTACCTTGGGACCAGAAAAAAACAATACGCAAAAACATTGAAAATAAAATGTCAAACAAAAAAAGAGAATCATGCAGCAGAATTCACACAAAGATTTCAAAGAGTGCATCTATAACTTTATTAAATTCGCATGTCAAGCCGAAAGTATTATATCACCTTACTGTAAAGACCAAACGAAAAAAGGTTCCGGCGCGCTTTTTAAACTTGAGCCGTTTACAACTAATTCATGGAGTATGGGCAGTGTAGATACACAGTTTGTGAATAACAAGCTCTAATGAGAGTCACGTGTTAACTGCTGACGTGGATCAGCAATTGGAAGGTAGAATTGGATGCGGACTCCGAGGAAGTTGACTACGAATGGCGTTCAAACACTCCAACAACGAATGGTTATTTCCGGCCATTACATCACAAGCTGTTCTCTGTCATATGACTTACAAGGATATATATTAACTCAACAATGGCACGTTATACAATTTAAGAAAGGAACAGTGATAGTAACAGAAGAAAGAACTTCCGTCCGTGTGAATGAAAGCAAGACGCTATTACGACTCAAATAATGCAAGCTGAACGGCTTAGCAACAAAAAGTTTGCAAACTGAAAAGGAAACAGAGCAACCTTACACGTTTCTGACGACAAGTATATCGGAATTTCTTCTCTGAACCTGTTGTGGTCACGTAGATTTGAGAATTATGAAGCTACACTAGCAGCGGCGAGTATGATAGAAATGATATAGACTACTGTGTTTATGAAACTAGACCCGTCTTGGCATCCCTACATAATCACAGAAGCATCTGAATCAAAAATTAACAGGGTCAATGTATGAGACGATCAAAAGAGTGTAGCTACTCCACGGCTAAGAAGATGGGCGCTTGGAAAAAAGAACGTAAGACATCGATATATGTGTTCAGTCTCATAAATCGAATGACATCAAAAGGTTAACGATGACGAGGTTAAGAAGAGAATATACCGTAACAAGTGTTAAGCGAGTTAGTTTGAGGTTCGGCTCTACGTTAAGAAGTGAATGCTGCCATATTACATGTAAAAACATATTCAGGTTTAAGACTGATAAAATTCCAAAATCTACACAAAAACAATCACAACAAAGAGGTTAGAACTTGCGATTATGTGACTGGCAGATGAGCATCGTGAGTTACAACGTCAAACGAGTTCATTAGTTCGGTTTTAAAGAACACATGGACTCTGACAGAAAGCGTGTTTAAGATAGAAGATGAACATCCACTACACACAATATTCGTTGTTGATTGGCTGAAAGTGTGAAAAGCAGACTCCGCTTAGAGGTATGAAGACAGTTATCGGTATATCAAACAGACAGATAGCGTTCGTCTTCCGCGCTAGAAGCTAAGAGAATAGAGAAGACTGTGGGCAATCGAATTCAGTGGCGAACATGCTGATGTGGGACTGAATTGTTTGTGACATAGAGACGATTTATGAGACGAGCCAATGAAAGAAGCACGAAAGGTCACTCTCATTTGCAAATTGGTTGGTCGTTTGCTGGGTGCCGGTTAGTTAAAGTTAAACAAAAGTTTAATGATCGAGGGGTCATCACGCCCGACGCTGATCCCTAAACTAGGGTTGTTTTCCCCTATAGTTGAATGACACGTAAGTACCAGTGTCAACCGCCAATACATTGCTGTAGATGACTACCAAGAGGCCTCTAACAATACGTCTGACCAGTGTGGGCTTACAGTCTAGAAATCTGGTGGAAGAAGGCATGCCAATTGCAACTTAGAAATCAACTTCCTCCAATAAAAAATACTAAACTTTTCCACGAACCGAACAGTGGATTGTATGAAAAAACTGCATGGGACTGGGCCACATCAATTTGTTTCACTGGAAGTGTAGTACAGATGTTGCAAACGTGCCACAATATGGGAAGGATAAGGAGATTACATTGATGCACACAGAGATTTGAAACACAAGCTTCAGTTATTTCTATCCTTCGCCATATCAAACAGTATCCTCAATAAAAGTTGCTCTTGTCCTTCGGACTCCAGACAAGAAGCCGGGAGCGCCCTACAGAAGCCTGATTCAGTGCGAGTATTTTCATGCCCTGAAACCAAATCATACGCTGGCCATCAGGCTTCTGTTTCCAGTCCAGTCCACCACCCAAGAACAAGAAACAGTGTGGCAGGCGGTAGGCTGGCGTTCGTAAAATGCGGTCAAGCCAACGGAGCTTGCGAGATGAGATTAGCACGCTCAGGGTTTATCTGCTCCGAAGACATGTCAGCAAACTTCATCACTACTGATACGGTGTTCTCACCACAAGCCGCTAATGTTTCCGAGATACTGATGGTCAAAAACGGAAACTCTATGAACATTCTCTTCGCGAGTCGACCAGGTTTCGGAGCCATACAACAGGGCCGTCTTTACAATAATACTGTACACACGGCCTTTTACAGAAAATCTAGGAACATGCCAACGATGAAGATGGCGTAAGTTAGCAAATCCCACCGAGTCTTGTCAACCGTGCCCAAAATGCATGAGTTCACATGGATACGGAATAGACCAACTTCCAGAGTCCACTTGTAATAGTTAAAAGACGTCAATTGAGTATAACACAATGAAACGATAAAATGATCTCCTTGGACAATAAACAATACAATTGCGTTAGGAACAATGATCTTGTGGAAAAAAGCGTTTATGATTTCAATTGCAAGAACCGATTACTCAAAGCATACACTACAAAAAATCACATCCAAATCCACTGATTTAATCGTTGGTATTATAAAAGGTAGTCACGCCAAGTAAGTGAAGCTGCGGAATAAGATACACTAAGATCGACAGAAATAACGTTGGACTGAAGAATTTATAGGATATCCAGTGAAAACGAATAGACACGCAAGCAAAATCTCTACCACTCACAGTAACCGCGGAAATACGTTTGGTGGTGACAATTTCCCCAGCAACCTGCAGACGAATTTTGACTATCTCCAGCGGATTGGTGAACACCACCTGACTAGCACCGGCGCAACCACCAGCCAACATTTCGGCCGATATGGAGATTCCACCTGTAGACGAAGTGAACTGATCTCTCATTAAATCGTTCACAGTGAGCTTGATCGCCTTTTCCGGAGCAACCCCGACCAGCTGAGGCACTAAGCCGCGATAAAGCCCGGACAATCCTTCAAAACTGACAACAGAAAATGGGCAAAACAAACAGGACTAGAAAATAGTACAACAAATTCTTATTGAAGGGGTAGCGAACACATTACCCTGTGTAGAAACAACGTGGTTTACCAGAGCCATGGAATACAACTTGACGGAAAACGAAGTTGCACAACGGTTACGGCGTTGTTCGGGATGACATAACCTAACAGCGAAGCATCCATGACAGGACCCTTCGCAGAATAGATGAAGAACGTTTGGACAGCCGTTAACGATAACAGAAGTACCCTGTTTTAACAGATAAGCTGCGTTTCGAGCAAATGAAAGATATATGTTGTTCTGTTAAATCAGTCCGCCCGATCGTTACTACACATCGGCAGAAGCACAACTGTGAGGTGGCACACCTTCATGTATTCTTACGAGGGTTGGAATGAGAATTGCTCATAGGTTTTTTAACAATAGTTATTTGATAAAGACATATTTCCAAATAGCACAGGTTGGCAACTAAAACGTATAGCTGGCTGAGGCAGAGGTGAATTCGAGTCAACCATCATAGGCGACGCCATCAATCCCAGTGACATGACGACCAATCGGTGGAACGGCTGACGATCAGTACAAATGGGCCAACCAGAAGAAGAGAGACGTCCCACCTAGCGAACAATATTATTGGTTTTGATGTGATGGTGTGACGGGGATAAAAGGAAGCGCTGCATCCAATGGTCAGAAGAGGACAATTATTCAACGAAAATGATCACAGTGAACGATCGAGCGGCTGGATTAATCAGCACAAAATGGAGTTCATTTAAATGGGTTTTTATCGGAATTCAATTTTTGTTTTGCCTTCCCTGAGAGAGCGACAAAACGTTACAACGGTGACTGAACCATTTTACTCAAACGGGACCACACATCTATTTTGAGGATGTAAGAATAGAAAACCATTATAAAGTTACCGTATCACTTTTCGGAAACAATCCCAACTATTTTTATACATCAGCTCGCCAACGCTCGATCCCGTACGCTGATTTTGCATTCGAGTCTTGACCAAATCAATAGGATAAACCGCGGTAGCGCCAATCGCCCCGGCTATTGAACCCAATGTAAAACGATAACATTGTTCCAAGACGGACAAGAAAATCGTTCGACCTCGGTCCTCGATTTTAAGTTGAACAGCCTCCTGTGTAAACGAGTAGAGGGTAGCAGAGAGAAAACAACAAAAGTAACAGCTACTATAAAACTGCATGCATGCACGATAGACAGAAACAGGAATGATGATGATTCTGAGAACCATCGGTCGGTGAACGGACAGATCATAAGAAGCTGACAGGCAAGGTGTTACATACATTTTTATTTAAATGGCTGACATAACCGAACCCCACCTTGCCCGAAAACACTGAACGATATTTTAACCATGTCGGCCGTTGGTTGTTGCTTAGAGCGAAGTGATTCCATTAGCAGAACGCCAGTTGTACGTTGAAGGTGATTTGATATTACCTGATTAAGCACGCTGACCGTTCTGAGTGAAGCCAGCTTATAGGAAGAAACTTAACGATGGCTTGCACGTTCGATGCGGTCCGTCGACTCCATCGATAAGGCTGTCCGAGAAGGATAATTAACAGCTATTCGTGGGCTTTACGTCACATACAGTTGGACATAAATGGAGTGAGTAGAATGCAGTTAGACAGTAGTTAAGAGTATAGGGCTGCGGTCTTTTGCTATAAGGCTAGAAAGCACAACTGGACACACCTAGACATTAACAGCCTCGGCAGCTCGGGGTTTGAAAAGACCACTGTGCAACTGGCAGTCGATATTACTGTTATTGGTCTGCTTCAGTCTGTCTTTAACATTGTAAAAAAGAGGTGTCGAACTTTAGAAAAACACTTATTGAGGTTGACGAACTAACTCCGGTCAATGGGGACTGCAATATCAACATGGTCATCAGCAGTGCATCTTGATGTGGGCTGGAAATTGGTATATACTGATGAGTAGTGAATAGGAACAATGGTAACAGAATACAACGGAATTAGATGCATATACTCATATGCGACAGGCACACTGGATTGTGAGCAGACTGGCTAACTAGTGTATAAACAACGGTATGACAATTAGCACTTTGTTTCCTGAAATGTAGCTTCCCAGAAATCTAAGGAAAGATTGACTTCATTGAGATGCATATTAATGACGAAAATGATAGATCACAAGCCAAACAGTATACAAGACAAAAACCAAGAAACTATCCGTGGCAGTAGAAATTGTCCCGCTGTATATTATAATTTCAGTCTTCAAACCACTTCAGTGATTAAAAGCATGTTGAAAGAAAAAACACACGAGAACCTGCCTGCAGCGCGGATGCGTAATTGTGATAGGGCATGATGTCATCCTCAATGGGAGAAATCGCAGCCAACTCACGGTAGCTGATACGCCTGAGAGATCAAAAGTAAAATCAATACAGTTAGAATCATAAAGAGAGCGGTACAGTGGCTTTGGTTGCCACTGATCTTGACAGTATTCCAGGAAATGACACTAAATAGTAAATACAGATAAACAGAAGAAAAAAAGAAAAGAAAACAATTCCTTACAATATAGGTTCGTCACTTACTGACACATTCCCGTGTTCGGAGAAGCGTTTTCAGCCGGTTCAGTGTACGACCCTGCAGGCTCTAATCTGGCAACTGGTACCTCCCTACATTGTTCAGCGAGGTGATCAAGGCTGTCATAGCCTTTGACCACGCCAGAGTGTGGCCATCCGGTCGTTTCTTCTAGCCGTCAGCAACCACACTAAACAATGCGCAGTGGCATATGAAGTACACAAAACAGCTAGCGCAGGCTGCGCAATTTCAACGGTTCGGTTATCGGTCAGGAACTTGGAAATTTCTCAAGTACACGACGACGGACTTTCGCCTTGATCGCGCAGTCAGCCCATTTGTTGTAGGCTAAGTGGTTAGGCGGTTGAACACCTGGAGCTTACACGTATTTTTCGTACGATAGGTCAAGTCTCTGATTCGGAGAAAAAGATTGACTCCACAGACGTATTGTAAACCCAGTCTCCGATGCCACCAACAAAGAGAATTGGTAAACGCATTGCGTTTTTGTTATCCTCATGACCACCTTGTCACCGATGTAACAAGCTACTTACATGGGTGAAAAGAATAACAGTTTCGGGTGACTTGTCTACAAATAAAGGGTCAGGGTCAACTCAATCTTGTAACAGCGTTTTGTAGTTTGGAAACGCACATAGTATAGATCGAACATATCATTTGACCGATTCAACACGGTCTGAAAGCAGTAAATAAAAGTACTAAGTAAAGCAATGTCATATCAGATATCCAGCAATTCGCAAAAGCTCCACTCCTCGGAACATCCATTCTAGAGCATAATTCAACACATTGCTGAAAATAAATCGGGCACTCATGTCAGATACCAGTTGAATCGGAGAATACTGGGGATAACTGTCCATAGGTTCACAGTCCGCATCGAAGACAGACATAATCACCTCAACAAAGTGATGTATTTCGCGAGAACTGCGCTGTGATGGCAGAAGCCTCGGGCGCAGCACAAGGCAATTGAGGAAAAGCAGTCTTTAAGTCTAAAATTGCCCTGGCCATTGACTGGGAAGTACTGATAATCCAGTGTATGTGATAAGGTGACATGCTCCCTGTAGAGACAGAGGCCAAATAAATACCATGCATAGAAGGCAAAACGACCTCGCACAAAATAACGTCCCAATTCAACAACAGACTGATTGTTACGTTCACATGTCATGTCTCCATCTCCTCTCTGGTCTCCGGAGATCCCCAAATGGTTTACAACAAGCAGCACAAAGGAGAGCCTTGATTATTGTTGCGACATCACACTGTAGCTAGTGCATCGAAACATTTTGTAATTTCGGGCAGGTTAGAATTAAAGTTATTTCACATTTAGTATCGGTTGTAACCTTGAACCTGAATTTTTGATAACCACAGATAGCTAAACAGCTCTGAATAGTATGTCGCCTGGCTCTCAAAGATTTGCAATGCACGTAAAATGACAACTCATCAGTGTCGACTCCGGTTGTTGAAATTGACGTTAGTAGGTATTCCTCAACTGCTCTAAGTATGTAAGTTACAAACCTTCCAGGGCGTACGACCCGTAAAAACATTTAATGATTCCAACAGGTATGAGCTCCATCGAGGACCCTGTTTTAAAGAGAAGATAATCCAGTTAGCCGCTTTCCAGTCTAAGTGAGGGTGTGCTCCATAGTTTTCCAAAAACAACACCGTTCCCATAGAGGTCCGTCAGTATTTTGAGACCCTACTCGAAGGTCGCCGCTTACAACGATCCGGAGTCGTTCACGCATTGTTTTGAGTACAATGATGAACCAGCAAGGTGTCTGTTCTAATAGTGTAATTGCGTCAGTTAATGTCAACTGTTTCACGCATCACGATACCGGTAGAGAAGCCAAGAAAACAAAAAGAAAATCGTTTGATAACCTCTTCAATGGATTATCTCACATGACACAAATGGGACGATCACACATTGGAATTACTACATCCTCTGAAAACAAGCGCCTTCGCAACTGGGAGACTGTGGTGACACTCTCCACTATAACTGGACTGTCTACAGGCCCTGCCCCAATTAAGCACCGTTGTGTACAAATGAGCGGAGGAAAATTACACAAAATTTTTGATTCGTTTCTGTTTGGCAGGTCTGCCTTCACACAGATGGCTGTATCGATTGATCGATGACCTAACAATCTAGACCAGATGTACCTTGTTCATCCAACCGTATATTTATTGCTAACGGTCAACGGGCTTCCAATTGTTTACGTCAGGGTGTGCTGGGCCATGTGTACAGAAGATATACGGTCATGGTGCCCCAACAATGAGCACGTATCAAGGTCAATGCCAGTGGAATGCATGACACAAAGAACACGGCAGACCACAGATGCAGAGTTACTGGCAGGCCTATGAGACCAGCGGACGAGAAACGAATCAGTCCGTTAACCAACCAAAATCCCAGTTAAATGGAAGCTTAAGTGAGGAAAATAAAAGAATAGCAAAGAGGTGAGAAAATTCTGTACCTTATCGAACCAAAAACATGACAACGGAGCGTAAGTAGGTGCATTATTGTGTTTGTCGAAAAAATGTAATATTCACAGTTTACAATGAAGCAGATGAAACCTAATAAAATAATTTATTGTTAGTGAGGGCAGCACGTAATTTTGAACGAGCAATCTGAACGTAAGACAATGCGAGCTTAAGGTTTGTGGATTACATCAGTGAGCTCACGGTACCTCGATCATAACCACGAGTGCTTATCGAGTACACGATCGTGAATTTGAACCATGATTACCTCTGTTTAGGTTTGGACAGCTTGATAATGCATCTAGACACATTTGGCCTACATTACTATATGAAAAAAGCATAACTTAACATCAAAGAGGTCAGCAAGTGTTTGGGTTATATGGGAGGGGGGAAACATACTGGCAGGCTTCTCCAACGCAGAAACGAAATCCGAAGTGGCTCATGTACGAAAATAGATTTTAGTTTTAAACCATAAAGCGCTTGTGATCCACTGGTATGCAGTCATATGTGGGTGAGAAAATGTTAGGTTGTCTAAACCTAA
Source organism: Paragonimus skrjabini miyazakii (assembly GCA_014338405.1). Classification (NCBI taxonomy): domain Eukaryota; kingdom Metazoa; phylum Platyhelminthes; class Trematoda; order Plagiorchiida; family Troglotrematidae; genus Paragonimus; species Paragonimus skrjabini miyazakii. The sequence goes on along the minus strand of JTDE01002930.1, from coordinate 25,159 downwards.
ACAGAAAGAGTTACAGCAACCGGAGCTTGAAACCAAGACGGTGTGGATTTGATATTTAATCCGCACGCGTGACCCATCATCAACTACAGCAACAATGAAACAGATGACTACAACATTCCACTTACCCATCCGAACGCAAAAGCGAAGTAAGCCGAAAAAGAATACTGATTTCCATTGGAGTAATTTGAACAAAATGTTGGGCTTCATCGAGAAATTCCTCTAAAAAAAAACATCAAACAAATTACAACACAGAATTTTACGCATACGAAAAAGATGCTGATGGTAATTCATCATTTCAAAATTGTAGAGTGAACTACTAGTTTTTCGGAGCCCTGGATGAAAAGAATAACAATACGAGCACTCGAACACAAGGTATTGTGTGACAAGACCTAACTTAAGCTAGTCGTGCATGATTATGGTGCTTTCAGAAGCCTTAATGAAACTGAGAAAATGAAAAGACCGCGCTTAAGTTCATCAACAAAGTTGTCTGTGGCAAAAAAACAACTGTGTATGTGCAAAAATAACCGACCAAATGAACCATTTAGCTGAATAGCGGTGCACCAACCATGTCGTTAAGTTGAACATCATTTACTGCTGATCGTTAAATTCGCATTCAGAAAAACCTTTCAATCTGCGCCTTTAGAAAAGAAGTATTATAAGCGAGTTTCGCTTTTGTTGCGGCTCGTAAGTAATGCATACCTTTGACGCGGCCAAGGATAGAAATTCGGTCACGCTTTCATGAAGCGATCGTGTTCATCACTGGCCACACATTAAGCACGATTGACCTATGGCATATAAGCGCTCAGCCACGTCCGTTTGTGAGTAGGGGGCAGTTTTCTCGACTGTCTGATTAGGGACAGTTAGTACCAGTTATCTTCAATCGACAACCCGCAATTAGGACTTCTGAACTAGATTGAAATCATTGGTTTCATTAGACACAGTGGGCAATGTTTCAGCAATACAGCAGTACTCTAAAGTATTGCTTCAGCCTGACTCAGAAGTCCTGATCGCGGGGTTATCGATTGAAGTTGACAGGTTGTAACTGAATTTCCTACAGAGACGTTCGGGCAAACCGGGCACAAAAACGAAAGTGGTTGGGCATTCAAACACAAGTCAGTCGTGTCTAACGGGAGATCAGTGTAAAAGGAATTCAGATCTCCGTCGTGGCAAGAATATACACTTACAAGCCACAGGAGCGAAGCTCCAAACCAGTGGTTTTATTTGAAAGAGAGTGGCTGTGCAGCCCATCTGAAAGTGAAAGTCGCGGTCAAATGTGAGTGATGTCCAACTTGAAATCGATTAAACCTCCAAGTGCTTATCAATGATCATACTTTTTTTCATGCGAGTTGTCAACTTGACTTAACCTACATTGATAGTCGCAATAAAAAACGTCTTGGACGACCTGTAAGACAGTTTGGGCCTACATACCAGGTCAGAAGAAATGTCTCCCTATTTTACAAATCAAACGGGCAGAGAATGCAAATGGTCGGCTGCTAAAACTTGCTCTGAGCATTAAGTCGGACTGACATGATCAGTCCATCATGCATACATGAAATGACTTATCCCACACGCAGTCCAGTTCATGCGACGCCCATGCGGTCTACGCTAAACAAACAGCACAGCCACGGTGTGAGTGACCATCAACATTGTCTAGTAGCGATGGTGACAAAAATCAACCCATTTTAGCTAATCGTTAGCACTTGGCATGCAAGATAGTGCGGGACATGAGCAAACACTATTAGTAAATACTGACAGGGAAGTTGGTGGATAACGCTTTCCGTAAAGCAGGACGGTTTCATACGTTCTTGTAGAGGTGGTCGACCTAAAAACAATCACCACAGAACACATGCACCTACTGGAAACAATAAGCTGGAATCCATTTGTTCTGCACAATGCTTTGCGTGGGCTCGGTAACTTTTCGACATCCCTGCGCACCTTTAGACGACGCCTATAGAACATGGGGAGTCGATTAATGTGTCCCACACGTACACCCCTTCTGAGGAAGACACAAGAATCCGGGAATGGATTGAACGATACAGGTTAGATGAAGTGCGATGCACGATCGAGTCGAACCACCTGCACAGGCTAACTGAGATTCACCTTGTGTCATTGTCGTGAAGGATTTCGAACGTAATGGGCAAGTGGACTGGCATTTGCCATGTAGCTGACACACTCTCGTTCAAGGGTATCTAGCAGTCTGGTTGTATGAGGGATAAGTCGGTTTATGTATTGGCAACGGATTCGCCAAGCCAGTCTGACCGAACGTTGGGAATACGAAGGGAAACTGAACACCTACATTTACGTTGCTTTCTTGGCCCGGCAACACCTGGACCATACCATATGTAATATGGTGGGTCACACGAACAGATTAAAAGCGTACTATTGAGTCAAGAGTATGGAAACCATAAGCCGAACGTTCACAAATGGAAACCAAATAATAGAACAAAGGCAAACCTGATTGAGCGTTAGGATAAGATCATTGTTAACTTGGCCCAGCCTGAGGACATCCACACAGGGGAAATAGTTGAACCAACACATACCGAAAAATGGGCTTTACTGAATGAGAAGACGATGAAACCTATTGTATTCGGCTGGACTCAACTTTTTTGAAGACAAAGACAGGTGCGCACTGAAAGTCACCTGCCTTTGGTCAGTTCCACATTTTGATCTCCGTGTGATCGCATGCGATGAATCTTTTTCACAAGTTCCATATTAGATAGCAAGTTTATGAATCCCATGTAATCAGCAAAAGTGATTTGTTCGTGTTTCTCGCCTTGAAGTGCAGCCTGAAACAGAAGAAAAGATGTAACCATGCTTATGTAATTAGTTATCTACCTGAAGGCTGTAAGGAGGCGATCAAGAGAAATTAGGATTGTCTGAAAGATCGACATTGCTCTGAAGTAGCAACAAAAAATTTTCACGCTATCACGAAATAGTCTGGCATGACTGTTTAGGTCGCAAGCTGTTGGCTTAATAAGCCTAGAGGACAGAAAGCATCACACGAATCGAAAATCTTCACAGGAGTCACCCCAATGAATAAAATTGAGAGTTTCAACTCAACTGCCTAAACTTTAGAGGCAACAAATCGAAACAACTTTTTTCAGAATGTCATGCATTTTTGTAGGTTTCCATTTCAATCTGACGGTTGCTCTCTGTTGGAAATCATGTCCTTTTAGATACTACTCAAACTTATGCTCAGCAAATCATGGAAGGCCGCGCAATTTGACAGTGAATGAACGTCTTCAATAGCAACCGCTGTGGACAGTACTCTTTCTGGTAGGGTTACCACATTTTCCCACAGTGAGCTGGAGGTGGTTCAGCGGTAAGGGTAACTGAAAACCAACAAAATGGTAACGTTAAAGTCCACTAAGTTAAGTGCTCCTCTTCACATGTGATCAAAGATGACACACAGTAGCAAACGCCTTATTGCAAACGTTAGAAAACACTTTAACCAACAAAAATGACTGACAATGATAACTACACATGTTAGACGCAGTTGACACAAAACCGAGAACGATACCGGATTGTACACACAAGCCTCAGTAGACGAACACAAATACCAACATTCTCAGGCATGCAAATTAAATACGGCATAATCATCCTTTTTACGCTTAACACAAAGTGCGTACATAATGCTGGAAATTAGGGCGGATTGAAAGAAAAACAGATGAACACAGCTGTGTGTGAACAAAACGAACGACCAGGAAAAACGCAGAGACAGACAAAAAACCTATAACACTTACAGCCAAGAGGTTTTCTCGGACAAATTCAGTGAGTAAATGATTCTTTAACACAATCATCAATTTGACAAAATCCGTCGCTGAAATGGTTCCCGTGTAGGATTGATCAAAACGCTTGAATGCCTGAATCGCGTGCTCATCGTTAACATCCTATCAGGATGAGAGACAAAACAAACAAGAAAACTCATGAAACGGAAAGAACGAAACTAAAGAAATCAATTTAACAACTGTTATAGCCGTCAAGTAAAACTATCGATAATATATTAAACCGACTGTAGATAGCATCCTGGAGGAAGCTGAACAGACTCATTGTGAAGTTCTGCGAAATTGACACAGCACAATTCAATGGACAAAATTCCAAGCACACGGTATCGATAATTCAGCGCCCGGTTAGAAACATCATCTACACGAAAAAGATCATTTTTCTTAATATCATAGCAGCAGGTTGTGAGTCAGGCACACCTACTACCCTTAGGCCGTTCTGTTTCATCTTGCTTTTTAATGATGTGCGGGTGTGAGAGCAGGTAGTAACGATCTAAGTGAAAAATGTACTATCTCTGATTTGTCCTAACCCAACACATATATATATATATCTGATAACATATTGGATGATCTAGAAAGTGATTGGCGACAATGTTTTGGGTTAAATGGATTTGGAAAGCAAGCCAATCAGACAATGTGAATTAAAAAGACTGGATGAAAATGGAGAGACGGCTGGGTAGCGAAAAGGAAAACTAATAACAGACAACCAGATAACAAGCGTACTAGGGTATGCAACAAACAACGACCGATTAGAAACAACTAGAGCATATACGACCTACTAGAGCGGATCAAATAGCTGAGCTATCTGAAGGTTCGGTTTAGTGTGCATCGGATTTGCGGTGAAAATCATCAAATAGCAATGTTGTCACGAGAGACTTTGGAAAGATGTCCCAAAAATGAGCACACCCAGACAGGGAATAAAAGCTGCATACACGTCAAGCGGTTTAGCTGATGCTGTCTTCAGACAGTTACTCCTGAGATAATCGGTTTGGCTAGGCAAAAGCATGTTGTACAGCGGGATATCACATTCTAAGGGCTGAGTCATCACTGGTGCACGATGCACGGAGAATTGCCTCAATTCGAGTCACCATTCGTTGAGATTTTTCGATGCCCAAAGTTTTCCGTTGAACTTTCTCAACAAGTGTAATGTTACCCGATGAGTAGTCGAGGGTTTGGCTAATTTCAAGCTGATCCTTACCCACAAGCGAAAGTGGTTGAGCGTTCACATATGATGATTCGGTCGTGCCTACTGTGAGGTCAATGGCGCAGTGGTAAACACGGTTGTCTCGTGAACAGCGTGGTTGGAGTTCTAGTCCCAGCCGTGGCGAGGAGATGCACTACTGACGAGCTCTAGTGCGAGCAAAACTCAAGTCTAGTGCTTCTTTTTGAAAGGGGCCGACTGGAAAGTCTATGGGAATGTGACAGCCGCGATCAATTGTAGGTGCTGTTCAATCTGAATTGCAATGTTTTTCACGGGGGGTGGGGTGGGCAACAAACAACAATAAATAAATAGCTCAAGATGAGTGCGTCCGTACTGCAGTCTAATGGTTATCCCCAAAAGCTCACAAAAGGACACAGTAGACCGAAACCGCCATCCGAACAGGTGGGCACCGAAAGAAGGTTTTAAATATGAGTATAGTATGCATCAAACAGTGCAGACTAATAAATTTGGCTAAACGAACATTTATCGCAGCCGAACTTCGTGTATTAGCTCGAACTCAGAAGCTACCTGTGCCTTCAATCAAAGACCAGCCTGCTGGTGCTACCTCATGTCATCTACCAACCTACATGTAACCACAAAGAAGGTTATATAGGCACACCCGAGGAGTGCTTGATCTCTAGATAGAAAAAACACTTGTTTGAATGGGTGCAGAAGTCCGGATTACCGAAGAACGGTGATGTCGTACAAACATGCAAACAACCAGTGCCCGCAGTTGCTAGACACGTCCCGAACATTGGACACGTTACCAATCCAGCATGCGCATTCGGAATTCCATTACCTCACTCGAATCCAAGATTTTTGTGCTTTGCAGAGGCGGTCGTAATCAATTAACTAGAGCCGGTTTTATGTTCAGAAACAATTGTTCGCGAAATTGACCCTGCCGTGGACTTGGTGACCTTTCTTAACCCATTGACTGACTATCCATCCAACTTCTCTAAGTGTCCGATACAAAAAACCATTCAAGTTATTGTAAATTTGGCACTGACGAGTCAATACGAAATGGTTGCGTCTACCGCTCTCCGTGTCCTGTTTTGTTCAAAAAGCTTCCTGACTGAAACGTTTCAAATAGAAGAGCAAACAACTTTAGTATCGAATTGACATTCTTAACCACTGAGGCATGGCTCGGACATAGAATGAGATCGACCTAAGCGACTATTTCCAGGTTCAATTCATAGGAAACGTTATTTAAGGTATCTGGTGTAGTATGAATGACGAAGATGCCTTGCCTTGCATTGAACTGTATTAGGGAGCAGTTAGCTGTTTGTAGGCTAACAATACAGAACGTTCAAATTCCTGTATATCTTCTCCCGCCATTTTAGTCGATTGTACATTAAATGTGTATCGGCACCAAATGACAGGCAGCATGAATAAAACGGGCAACGAGTATTTTAGCATGCAGCCCTGCGGCCTATCGCCATCTGTATAGCGTCAATCAGAAAATATACCGATGACGTTGAAGTAGCAGCGGCAAATCTTTAGGTTATAACAATAAATGTTTCTCGACTTGGATTCATTCCTCTGCATGTGAAAAATGCTGAAGCAAAACACGGAATTCTTGGGTGTTCATTAAAACTGCTTTATGTATGGAGCTCCATACACAAGATCAAATGTTCTATCCGGTCAAATGCATTAGAAGAATCCAAAAAGAAAACACAAACTACCTCCGTCCATTGTTTTCAGCGGTAACTACGTTTATAAAGCATGATAAAGCAGGTTGACCGTCAAGCAACAGAGAAAAATTGAACAAGAAATCGACGCAACCGTTAAGCAATTAAAGCTATCGTAGATTTGAATCAACGAACAACTGGCGGGTTTGCTGCGATCACTACTTTTGTAGAGCAGCGAGATGTCCAGCGGGCTGTCCAGGTTTTAGAAAGCTTGAGGTTGCACAGAGACCGGCAGAGTATTCCACGAGGTGGTCTTAACACATCCTTTGCACACTACCTTAGTATCTTCGAGGGAAAAGCGAGTGGTAGTATAAAAGTGGTCACTCTGCAAGTATCTGTGGCGTTGGTTCTGGATCCGGGAACTAAAGCTGCGCAACTGTTTCGAAACAACCTAGGTAACTGGTTCCCAGGAGCCGTAGCAAAACACGTACATGGGATGATAATACCGTCTACATAGCGCAGGCAAGAGACTACAGAACGGCTTTTGTTGCTGGTTTCCAATGCGCTGTGAAGTAGTTTGGAATTAACTGGTTGGCTTCAGGTAACGCTGACGCTTAAAATATTGTACACCTGTTATTGCCCGGCTGGGAAGTAAACCTCATTCATTAGAAGAGCTATCAGTTCCCACTAGCTGGTAGGTGCTCCAAACAGACCGCCTTACCACGAGTGTACAACTTGTGCAACGCTCAAGTAGTAGTCACGGTGATCCAAGTAGAACGTGCCTATGGAAAACTCTAATAAGCATGTTCATAATAACAGACACGTTGTGGCATCCGGCCAACTAATATCGCCAAGCTCTCTGGACAAGGATATCCAACCAGCTTTTCTATACAACTGAGAAAGTATCTGCGCCCTAACAGTAAATTCAAATACAATAAGCCCGTGATCCCCACCACCAAGGGAGGTGTTGAATCGTAACGCATTTACCATCTTTTATTGACTAGACTATAATGGTACCCCAGAGTGATTTTGCGTGATCCACCAGTCTACGAACACCTCCCCCTAACCCAACGCTTTCGAATGAATGAACATTCACTACTACTCTATTATTACCACTATCGGCAGCAATATATTAGTGATTGACACCTATGTTTAACTGTCATAAGAATCAGTGTATTGGTAAAAGCAGCAGGGAGGAAAACTAGGCTTCAACAAGCTTTGTATGTCTAAACTCTAAAAATTAACCCAAAATTGTCGGCACCATAGAAACAAATAACGAAGTTGAAAGTGAGAATAAAGCAGTATTCACAGGACAGCATCCTTGCAGATTTCACAAACCCGTTCCAGTAGATGCAGTTACATCAAAGACGGTTCAGCCATTATCGACACTACTATCTAATGTCTCCAACTGTAAACTCTGTGGGTCACCAGAAGTTCAACCAAGAAAAGAAAGCGGCTACTCTACTGATTCTTTGTATGAGGTCACCAGCTGTCCACTTCGTACACAACGTCAATCGGTTATGGCATTGACAAAAACTGATCAGTGTGGAAGACGATCAGCCGATATCACAAATACTCAATCAAACTATCTGTGCATCCCCAAACGTTGAACAAACAAACTTGTTTGATCCCGCTTCCAAATATCTGTTCCATAACCTCGTCGTTGCTTGCTCGTTGACATTAATCGAACTTTGGGAATGACTGGTAAAATTGGTAACCAAACATTTGAAGACGGTTCATGACTTCTATTCTAAGTGAACTCGTCTTACAAGCATAGAATAGCACTTGCTCTACAATCACTATATATATATATATATACCACACTCGTGCCACCGGTGATAAAACCGCATCTTAGTATTCGCATTTCGTAACTATTTCTATGAAATACAGGACTTGACTAATCACTGATGAATCACTTTATGAAACATCCATACAAAACCCTCATTATAGCATAGTGTTTTAGCTCTTCATCTGTTAGTAATACTCAAGTATGTTGTTTACTTGTCCGTCGAAATCGGAATTCAAGTTAACAAAATAATTCAGAGCGTCAACGCATAAATACGCTAATTGACTGTTGAGCGAATAGGTATGCGGGCTGTATTAACATTCCATATTAAATCCGCGAACAGATGAGCATCGAACGTACCGCTTACTCACATCGACTGCAGATCTGAGTGTGCACGTGGGTATACGAAGTACTACTGAGCGCACCATAAAAGGTGGGCGCCTCAAAAGTGTACGCGGAGCATACGATCACGAGCAACTACTATAATTCTGCACGAACAAACGGTAGTTCATCGCCTCCCCACAGAACTTCCTGGTCGGATAAAAATGGAGAATGTGAAGTATTCGATTACCAATGTCCGTATACAGTCGCACACACTTAGAGCCAACAGCGAATAAGCAAAGGATCGGTTCCACATAATCCCGAATACAGTTTGTCTAACTATCCTATCACTCATGTTGTCTACCAATTCACTTGCAGCTACACTGAAGTTTACAAAGATAGAGATCGACAACTATCTCAGAGAGCAGAACACGTCCGGAAATGGCTAAAAAAAATCTGATGATACAACAACCTCAAACCCATAAATCCGTTGCTCCAAATCCAATCATCAATTGCTAGACACCTCAAAACAACAGGTTGAGCTGCTGAGCTCATTCAAAATATCGTTAAACAATCAGGATCCGAAATGATCGGCCTTTAACGAAGTTACGCTGGTATTATGTGCGCTAAAGTGGTTGAGACAACTCGTCAGGTTGCCGTGGTACTGATAGCAATAATACTTGGTGGGAACGCATGCATGTCCATTTACTACTTGTCTCTGGTTCTGTCGTACACAGCCTGCACATTTTCGTTTGTGGCAGGTGAGAGTAAACGAGATGTTAATCAATCGCAACATACGTCTTCTCTCAAGTTGAACACCATTCACAGTTGATCGCAGTCTTCGCGTTCAGACAGACTTTCCCGCCAGCCTCTCTCGAAAAGAAGCATTACACTCGAGTTTCGCTCTTGTTAGAGCTCGTTAGTATTGCATATCCTTGTCATGGCATGCATTAGAACCCGGGCCTCGCTTTTATGAGACAACCATGTTGATCACTGCGTAACTGACCTCACATCACACACGGCCGAACTATCATATCTAAACACCCAACCACTTTCGTCTGTGAGTGATAATCAGGTTGCCTGACCGTTTAGACAGGAGACACAATAACTGATGAGTACTCAGGGGTTTGGTCAATTCCAAGCTGGACATCACACTTGTCTTCTTTTTGCTCCGATGAAAAGATGCTGAACCCATTTCAACTGATGCAGACAGACCGCTTCATCGATTTGTGCGGCAGTACCACGCACTGTTATTGACGAGATGTTCACGGGAACGGAATAAACATATATTCGTGAGCCGCCGCCTGTGGTAGCGCAAAAAACGGTGTACGAAGGGTGAAATTACTAATGCACATGCGCGGCTGATCTTATACTACGGTTCGCAGATCAAAACAGCTTGGGCAGAAAATGCACCTGGGCTAGTGTTCTTACTGGACTACATGGACTACATCAAACGGACTGTTAATGGGAAGGAGCTCACAATCCGTACTCCAGAGAACCACAATTGAGTGATCGACAACTAAGATAATGGAAAGTGAGCAGCCTGTTCTGGTTGCGCACGGATTCTATCTAGAAGTGGCAAAACAGTGACGCGATCGCAGGCGACGAAAATCTTGAAATCTTCGCGGGGCAAGTGAAGGAGATGTTACCATTCTGCGTGAGGACAATGCAGTCGTTTGTATCACTGACTTCAAAAGCTTTCATATATGGCTGAGTGTTGAAGTCACCGGCATGTCAGTATTTGCAAGGATACTAAAGCTTCTTTACAATTTTCGTCGTTATTCCTTTATCATTTCGTTTGTTACTGTCAAGATAAACGGCAGCTGGAGATACAACATTTTTAGATACAGTTCACAGCTGGAAATGTTTTACCTATGTACACTCCACTTCGAATATAGCGTAGGTTTGAACCTGAAACCACCGCGCACCTCAATAAACTGTTGGAGGCGGATCAACTAGGCATACAATCAAGGTGGGTAATCCGTACAATAGCAACATTACATTCGAGCCGTTCGGCAATGGTAATTCGTTTTGTGAACGACGAATCGATTGTGCAGTCGAAAGTGAATGAAACAGGGTGACTAACGGAGACTCACATGAATAATTTGGGTGAAATCGTGATAGTCGATTTGTCGAGATTTCTTTCTGCCAAAATGCAGGTTTATAAAATCACAGTCAAAGTTGAAAGGAATGGATTTATAGGGGGTGGTCAGTTGGAAAACCTCTTTGAAATCTTCTGCAAAAAATACGTAAGAAGAAGCACTTGAGAACAGTAATGAAATAAAATTTGGTGAGAACTAAACGTAACTATTTAAGTAAGTGAAGAGCTCTATCAATGAGATGAAATGATTTCAAAATCAAACAACTGACAAAAAACATATCAAAACTCAATACCTCAAGAATTAATGGAACTGGAGGAAATTGCATAAGGCCCTCAGTAAGACGAATGAGCGCAGTGCACCGATAACGATGCCAACTTCCAAACACGAGGTCAGCTATTCGAAACCACAAATCTCCTATCATCTCATCAAAACGCATCCCATACATGTCAAATGGTTATAGGCTTCATTGCAGGATTTATACCACTTCAAAAATTAAGCTATTATAAAACACATCCTCCCCCGTTATCCCCGGAGTTCGTCACAACTTTACCGGAACGGAGTATTTTATCGTTGTCCCCTGTTATCAGTCACCAATCAGACTGCTCCCTCGTTAAAATCATACACATGGTTGTGGTTGGATTGTCACGTTAGCGTTCTGTTACTACCGCTCATTTTTCAACTCTCGTTTGGTTAATACAACTCCTTCTCTCCAATACAGTCGACATATGTTGAATGTAGCAAAGAAGGGACGTTGTCCGTGTGTGTCTTTCCCACCAAACATTAAGCACTCACTACAGTCACCGGACGATAACATATGCCACTTTTTTGAGGAGGTACTGTACAAGAGGGATGATTAACTTGGTGGATTCGTAACAACCTATGGAAGTAAGCACTAGTGTTGACCTGCGATTTCGCGAGATGACATGAAATGATATGAAGTTAATGACAACTGCTAATTGTTGGTGCTAGAGAGATCTTCACTGCTCTGATTCAGAGGCAATTCATTGCAATAAAGCGTGTTAAAATGTTCACCCAGTGTCCAAAATCAATGTGCAAAACCTTATAGTGCAAACCGAATTTGTTACAATAGACGCTCAGATGGAAAAGGGACAGAATTTAAGCAACGAAATCCATAAAGACAGTACATTTACAGACGATTTGGTATAGTAAATGAACGCTTGTTTGTAGCGTAAACTAGGAGAACAGCAGGTCTTGGTGCGCCTGTAAAAAAGTGTCGACTGAAGAACTTTGATGTACATCAATAAAGCCATTACACTTCTTAAGATAAACTGTTCCATTTTTTAAATCGAAACAAAACCAAATGACTGAAATTGCTCCCGTTGTTTCGACAAATCGAAGGTGTGCATAATGCATCATATGAACAACTGAGAAACGAGTGCTTTTAGGAGTAGCTCGTAAGGACCCGCCCCCAGCACAGGAAGTCATCATAACGTCATTCGAACACTGCCACTTTTATGAAGAACAGGAATGAAGTGAGAGAACTGTGTACAGATAGACATGGATTGATTGCGGTAAAGTCCTACGTAAAATGCAAAAAGTCTTACTAGGCAAGACAAAACCGATTATGGAATTAAACGATAACTGTGGAGCATGTTGTGTAAAAGATAACGTTGAAGCGAAATAAGTGAATTAGCCAAAAACTTCTGAAAAATTGGAAGTTCGCGACAGCTCATTTACCACATTAACAACCAGCAAATTGAAAGTGTTGAGTTAAGGCCCAGGGTGATTGACAAGATTCAGTTAGCCAGACAGTAGTTAACTCAAATGGTTGAACATGCAGCATGAATGCAAATGCCAGTCTGGCACATGGACCTGGGGCATTTTAACAGATTACGGAAAAAAATGCACAATAGAAGTTAAGAACACTGTTTCAAGTCCCATAAAAAACGTTGTGAGCTTACCGAACGAAATATGTCCACTACCGGTTTTGTCAAATATCTCGAACGCTAACGCATACAACGCATCGGGTGTGCACAACAGTGCCTCAAGAGTGAGGAATTCGTCAAAAGAGATCAACCTAACAAGAGAAGATGACAAAATGGAGATAAACCGAGATTGAATTGCGGCCTGATTGTGCAATTAGAAGCATTTGTAACTTGAGTTAAAATCAATAGACAAAAGTAAAAAAAGTAGTAAGAATACGGACAGTGGTAGATGCTAGCATTTCGTATTGCCTCTTCAGTACCAAACGACAATAACCAAGGCCATATATATGACACCACTGGGGTGGGGGTGAAGAAATAATAGAAAATTAAATGTAGAACAACAACGCGAAATTATTAGGTCCATGGGAATCTAAAGCTTACATATAATTGTTTTTGTACACACAATGCTGGCTTGAGGCGACTAATCGCGACCGCCTCAGCGAAACGCAGGAAACGCGGATTAGCGTGGCGCATTATAATCCTGAATGTTGATTCTGGATTAATTCGGTGATCGGTGGCCAACGTGTGTCTGGCGATAGACGAAGCCGGAAGTTTGCGTGATCCCGGGACGAAGGTAGTAGACTGCGCAGTCACATCTTGAACCCATTTCGGCAGATGTTTCTTCATTACATTATATGTAAGCCTTAGATTACCATGGACCTAATAGTTTTGCGTTGTTGTTCTACACCTAATTTGCTATGTTGTGTCTTTACCCCCACTCCAATAGTGTCATCTATATGCTCCTGGTTATTGTTATTTGGTACTGAAGAGGCAATACGAAATACCACTGTCCGTCTTCTTACTGCTCTGTTCAAATTTATGAAGGGAACCAATTGTTTCAAAAGTAAAGAAGCGTACTTCATCAGTTCATCATTTTGAGCCAAAATTTGATTTGCGGAGAAAAGCTACGAAGTATGAACTGATTAACATGAGTACATAGAGTGAACACCTAAGTTAGACCGCTCACCAGGAAGGTTTGTACGATAGTAAAATATTCACCCGTATTTAATAGACATACCCATCCTTGGTTTTATCCGCCGCACGAGCTATACAAGTGATAGAGGATTCGTTGACGTTTCGATCATCGATCAAATTTAAGAAATGGACGACAAAATCTTTGGCGGTCATATAGTGCTCTCCATTTGAACAAACGGAAGCATACTGATAGGGGAATAATGAACAAAGTTCAAGAGTAACAGTGAACTGCATACAAAAAAACATGCAGTATAAACCAAAGCAACAGTAAAAAAATCAACATCTGACATTAGATAAGGGTTTGTGAGTACCTGGGTTACGTGCGTCTATACTATAGATCATTATTGTGAAATCAGGCTATTATGTCACGAGGTTGAGATAAAAACGGAAGATTGTTTATATAATATACCCTACAAAGCTATACTATGAAATACCATACAACGCAACTTGTATTTGTAAAACAACCTGGTTTGTTGTTACACATGCAACAATTTTTCGAAGAATGATCCATCTTGCTGCATGAAATGAGAAGAAACGGGAACCTTTGCCACAAAAAGTTTTATTGTGCAACGCTGTCATTTATTGTCAAAATATGATTTTAAAAAAATTAACAGATGACTGTCCCATAGTTGTAAGGTCATTTGAGATGACAGTATCTCATCGCCCAAGTGAAAAGAGAGTAATCTAGTCCAGATACTTGAAATGGGTTTAAGTTAATGTAATCGACCGCTACTCATCAATCTACAAAGAGGTGAAAGGCGACTGAGTAATATTCAGAAATCGATCGCCTTTGAAGTTTGGACTGTGATGGATGTGATGGACCTGAGCAGTTCAGAAGTAGGGCGGGGAAACCAAAAACCATGGTGAATAACTACATTGCGGCTCATGAAGACTGTAACCAAAGGTGTATGCTGGGGTTATGCGACGGACATAGTTACAGGTTGCTCAAACCTACATCAGCATATCAGGAAACGAACGACTGGAGGAAAAGCAGTACAGGTAAAGCATATGAGGAAACGAACGACTGGAGGAAACGCAGTATAGGTAAAGCGGAAACATTTGGACATTTGTGACAGGCAATAACACTCACAATATTGAATGGAATTTAGAGCCACTTTTTAGTTTTCTATCTACGATATTATGAATACCTAACTATTACTTACTGCTGACGAAGTATAACAAAAATCAACGACAATTTTAGGTCGGGAATCATGTCATCTGGACAAATCCGTAGCGTCGTGCACCACTCCCAGATGAGAGGAAATTGAATGGCCCAACTAGTTGGAGCTTGGATTTGTGTAAAGAGACGAAGAATTGCACTGAAAGTAATGCGAGGGTGGCTATGCGATGGTTTAACTAGCTTTTGCATTGGGCAGAAGGTTAAAATTGGCGTTCTTTTAGATTAAACAGAATGTCGATAATTTTCCCGGTTTGATTCGAAGTCCAGATTTTAATTCGATTAAAACTCGGAGAGGTCTAATAGAGAGACACACATGATCCTACACATACCTTTTAGCAAAAAATGAAACAAGGGATGTTGTAAGTGAATAAGAACGTGAAATTTTGGTAGGTACCACGAACGGCGGCAGGGTTCGAATTCCGTCAAGGTGTGAAGGTTACTCATCCTTCAAAATTCGCTACAACACCGTGTCCTGGTTTCCCGTAAATCTGTGGAACGATCGCTTTTGGTGAAGTTTTATTATATGACTGCAACTATGCGTGATAACACCTGGTTCTTACTAAGGGTTGTCACTTTTACACGAACATGCAGACAAACCGAACAGATCTAGGCAAAACTGCAGAAAACAGATAAAAATAAGTAGGGCGATTTGTGTAACTTTGAGCCGTTCGAATACGAACACGCAAGCATCAACTTGGCAGACGTGAGACTAACGAAAGTTAACAAATTTTGCACCAGGCGGCGCTAGCAGCCATGCGACACGCAAGACTACATGAAGGTTGAATACCCTCAGACTGCCTTAAACGGAATCTGTCGGGCAACCGGGTTCAAACTCGAAACCGTGCGTTTAGTAATCGGCATTGTTACCACTACGCTACCGGACTTTAGTCTATGCTGTCTGTTATCTATTGTAAAATGGATCAGTGAATGCTGTCATAACTTAGTTAAACCTACTGGCAAGCAGTGATTACGGGAAAAGATCACATGGAATGCGACACCGAGGCTTACTGACAAGTTTATGTGCCCAGTAGTAACGCCGTTGCGTACTTCAGTCAAGGTCACCGCTGGACAGCAGAAGAAACGTATAGAGTTCCGGTGTATAAAGACCATGGTTTTTGTCTGTCAATCTGCACCGAGTGGCATGATCGTGTCAGTAACGCCACAGATCACCCGTGCATGGTTAGCAGAGCTCAAGTTACACAGCCTACGCTGGCTGAACCGAGTAATATATAATCTAACCGATCATACTACGTTGAACATCACTCAACGTGGTTGTTGTGTGACGAAGAAAGCAAGACGTACAAGCAACGACATGGACACCAATTATGAGGGCTCATACTGCCCTGCTTGTGGTGATTGCGGTATGTCTCCCGTCATAAAAAAAGAATGTGCTATCACTACCAATGAAAATGAACTCAGACAGGGTAGTATTTCTAGTTGAAACCGTAGGATTGAGTTCTCTTATAAAGTTGTCAAATATTCATGCTTCTTGACTGTCCTCTTTGACACTAAACATTATGCTGTCATGACCGACTGCAGCTTGAGTCATAGTCCCAAAGACGCAATCATCATTGATAACAATACGCCAGTGGTCGAGATTGATGGTTAGCCAGCATATCACAACGATAATAACGAGTCCAACTCTGAAGATGGAGGAGAATGAGGAGAGTTAGGAATTACTAGCTGAAAAGTATGTTTGAACTCAAACACAATCCCGAAGACAAGCCGCCAAATTGCAAGTGAGAGTAAGGCGG
Source organism: Paragonimus skrjabini miyazakii (assembly GCA_014338405.1). Lineage (NCBI taxonomy): Eukaryota > Metazoa > Platyhelminthes > Trematoda > Plagiorchiida > Troglotrematidae > Paragonimus > Paragonimus skrjabini miyazakii. The sequence continues at coordinate 8,484 of JTDE01002930.1, read as the reverse complement.
CACTCGCAAAAGAGATTACTTGCGGCTCTTACTACCCGTCTGAATGAATGTCATTACTTCATGAAGACCTAGTCAGTCAACCATTTAACCAGAATAGTCGCCCTGTCCACAGATTTTCAGTCACAGGCTGGGCGGATCACGACAACCTTAGCCCAAGAAATAAACAGGACCTAACGTTTTTTACTTTAATGGGGTCCGTTTTCATTTCCCTTTGCCAAGACACCGTTGCAAAAACTGAAACTTTATGCATGAATGCATGTTTACCATTAGCAAAAAAAAACATATTACATAACAAAATGGACGAATTACACAAATGTCCTAGAGGAAAAATACCTTTAGAAAGACGGACCTCAGACTTTCTATAGGAGCGCGATGATGAACAGCCTGAAAAATAATATAAACAGCTGGTAAGTGAAACGGAGACAATAAACTGACAAACCCAAATATGGAAACTAGAAGATGTAGCTTGCAAGACGCCTTATAAATTTCGTCCATTCTCATCAATTATGCAAGTTATAAGGACAAACACCCAACAGGTTAGACTGTTGCACGATTAATAAAAATGGATAAAACGACGGAGTTACTTCACAACGTACATCCTCCGTAAGACAAAATATACTATTAACCTCAAGCTATATACATCTGAAACAAGTAAGGCTGAGCCAATTAAAATCCGGAACACTTTTGTATAAACAAAACTGAAGAGCTTCACAACTCAGAAGTGTACGGAAAACAAAGCAGGTAGCGAGCGGTGTTGTGGACTTTCTCAAACTTATCCTCTTAGATTGTGTAACTTGAACATACACACGTACCAAGCCTAGGACAACAAACCAGACAAGCGTCGCAACGAAAACGAGAAGGATAGTTTGCCTAGTTTATCTAGTAAAAGTAGTGGACTGAATCGTGAATCATTACTCGAAACCGGCGATTTAAGAATTGGCATCACAAAGCAGTAGGAGGGAGTTTGAAGATTATTCTAGTGAATTACGATGGTCACTAAGTCGGCTAAAGTTCTATCACCTGGGATGCACATTACGTGAAGCTGAGACAGACAAATCTGGCTAGTTCGAAGACCCCTCAGAATGGAAAACAGATGGAATTAAGAAAACCGTTAGGCTGAAGAAAACTTGAGGAGAGGAAAGTAAACTGTTTACTATAACATATGTTTAGCCATTGTTAAATAATCGAAGCTCGACAGGGTCCAATTCTGGTTGAATTGTTTGATAACTAAGCCAGCAGCCAGCCGTGTTTAGGACCGGGGTCTACGAGTTTCCTCGGACATACGGCCACATGACATCCTTTTCTTCGAAACGGTTGATTGTGGAAACTATGCTTGCGATTTATCCAGAGGGATGTTAGCGGTACGCTCGGACGACCAATTCGACACGAACTCGAAGCATCACCTCTTGTTTGATGTATGCAAGTTTTATCGGTCGCCGACTTTTGCGAAGTTTGAATTACTGTCTTGGTTCCTATTTTGTTCTTAGATCAGAGCACAGCCAAACCTGGTTAGTGAGCCAATCCGGATAGATGATTCCAAACAGATCTCATGCAGTATTGCCTTTCAGCGTTATTGAATGCATCCGTAGATTAAGCTGCGTAGTGGTCCTATCTATAACCCCGTACAGCAACTTTAAATGGGCGGAATCAAGTTTCATACCATCTAGTGGGTTGCTATGTTATCCAGAAGTTGGTGTTTCGTGGTTAGTCCCCGAATGAACAAGGTAAACTGGTTGACTCACGGGACCTCCGTCTTACCAAGTGTTCTGCCCGGTGACCATACAGTTTGGGCAGGCAGCCCAACGCACATCGCGTTCAGAAGCCCATTCATCAGGTTGAACTAGATGAACCAATTGAGTATTAGTAAGCTCAAGTTTAATGATTGGTAATAACACGTTTGACAAGGGATTTCTCAATGAAAAGTACCTTACCGGTCACTTAGTCTGTCAGGTTTAAAGTTGACGGATGCCGTTTGAAATAAGTTGTGCATGAATTCAGAACACTTCAAGGAACTCTCACGTGCGTTTTTGTATCAGAAGGATGTCTGATGCTATGTTCAGTTGGAAACTCATAAGTCTTCCGTTGACGACGACCACTACATACTTCCCGTTGGGGTCAGGTCGTCTTCGAGGATAGCGTTCGTTCAGTTGAGACGAGTGCTATACACCTAAACACATTTTCAAGAAGGCGTGTGTACCTTCGAATTGGTAGAGTCTGTCAGAGTTTATTATTGACAAGATAAGTATGTCAGCAACGTTGCTGCTGCCTGCTAGGCGGGCATAATCCTGCATAATACCACCCACTGCAATGTCGAAATCGCGTTGAAGGTCTCCTTGGATCACCTGGTAGCAGTTCGGTTGGCCGTGACTTTGACAACCGTGCAACTGGGTGATTGTTGGAGCACTGCTGTTACGACCCCACCTGATAGAGAAAGGCAGGAACAAACGCAAAGACCACGTGCAGTATCTCCATCACGAACGAACGCAACGATATCAGGAAACGGTATGAAATTCAGGGCGCAAATATTGGAATCCAACTCTCGCAACTTAGAACCCTCTAACAAGTAAGGGAAACGGCGACCTTTGGACGAGCATTATTTGCTGCTCAGCCCGAAAGCAAAATTGTGGCTCACAGCAACTGTATTTATAGGTTTCGGGTGGCCTGGGGCCTAGGCCACCGAATGGACCAATCAGAAGCGATCGAAACTTCTCGGATGCTCGAGAATTCTGGCGGGCGTTCAAATTCCCAGAAAATGAAGAATCCATTTTTTTTGGCAGGTAATGCAAATTTTTGAGAAAAAGTGCCTTTTCCCAACAACTGCTATACCGTACACGAGATTGAACAGCCTCTGACACTCTGTAACACTCGTTCTGAGGGTAACCTGGAAGTTATAACCCATCTTATCTAACAAGCGCGTCTGGATGTCGGCACACTGCAGCGACTGACGCTCATAGACGAAAACAAAATATTTAAATTGGTCGTCCGCCATTAGGAAATTTTGTGGTCCAGAATATCGATCCAAGCGGAATGGTAAAACCGTATCCCCTTCTTGCCTGAATCGAGATATTGATGGCGACTTTTGAACAAATAGGAGTGTTATCCAGACATTTATGATAATCGCAAAGTCGTCTGACCAAAAGTGAAAGCATGCGTACTGTTAGACGTGATAAAGTTTAAATACCTTCCGTGTTCCGAGAGGCCAAGCTAACAGAGGGGTGTCAACTTTCGTCGCAACACTCGTTATCAAGATCTTAAATCGGAAAATGTCCTTATATAATCGAAATTACAATTTCAAATTGAACGCCATTTACATTCGATCACAATCGTTGCACTCAGATAAGTCCTTCAGCCGACTCAATGTGGGATTACTGACATTGTGGTTAATACACTAGTTTCACAAACACGAAGGTCAGTACTAATTCAGACTCGGACAAGGATATGTATTACTGATGAGCTCTATTATAGATGAGACTCGAGTCTAGTGTTGCCTTACACAGTGGGTCAGTCGAAAGGCTTGTCTGAATGCAAGGACTGTGATCGATTGTGGGTGGCGTTCAATTTGAAACAATCTCCGAAAATCAATCGAAACTACAAATGAATGATGCCTGATTCAGGATCTAATCGGAGCCCTGTCTTGCTGTTTGAAACCGCTAGGTTTAGCGTCTACGAGTTCTTTTCGGGTAATGGCAGGACTGTTAAGTGCTGCGCAAGCGTTTCAATTATATATATATATATATATATA
>JTDE01002929.1:55527-94036 GCA_014338405.1 Paragonimus skrjabini miyazakii | reverse complement strand
GTAATCTTAGCTTGTTTTGTGATATTTACTGTAATTCCCAAGAGCGGTGCTACACCCTGTTTTCCATGAATGCCTTTCAGATCAACATACGCTCGCTTGGAATTGAAAAAGAAAAACCGACTGGATCCGGAACCCTTGGGCCTCTGCCTCGAACCCGTGTATCAATCGCTGAATCGCTGAATCGCTGAATTGTTTTAATGTATCACAATTTTGACCTTCCAATGAACACTTATTGCCCGCTTTCGTGACATTGGTTATTCCGGTTGGCTCGGTTCGTGTTTATGTTTTATTGACGGTTCGGTTGTAACACACGCTGTTGAAGTTGAATTCATAATGAAGCGCATTTTTCCTTTGAATTATCAGCTATCCACTGCGCTATTTTATTGAAATGTTTTCGCGGCACAATCACGTTCACGATATTTTATGGCGTAGGCTATAGCTATGAGCGCACTATGCTGCGCAAACCATCATACGTTTACACCTGTATCGATCGGGACGGTTAAAATGAATCACTTCTCACTGTCTTTAAAGCAAGTTCCAAGAGGCCGTTTAATAACGTGGAATGTATGCAGGACGATTGAAAACGCTCCTGTTGACTTTGAAGAATTGCATCGGTACAAGGCATAATTATACATGGATTTAGTGGGATATATCGTAGATGTTGGCCGATATAAAGCACTCATTACACCGCTGTAATCAATATACGTCATTTTTAAATCTGTAACAACATAAGCGGTCGCGTGCACTTTGTGCAACTCACTTCGCTCACGGACTACGACCATGTAGCTATAGCCAACGCCATATTTTATTTGTTTTTATTACCAGCATATTTCACCATCCCATCTTATGAACAGTAGAATTAGGATGCGTTTTCGCCTATAATTTATTTGCGTTCAGCAACTCGTAAACTGCTTTTTACGGAGGATATCCAAATGTCATTTTTGATTCCGCACGTTTAATTAACAACCTGATCCAGTTTTGAAACGTTGTTCGTCTGTTTTTGTTTCGTGCATTTGTTTGATCAAATGACGTGGGACGACTGGTCGAGGATAACGCAGTTAGTAAGTAAAGGGTATATTTCCAAAACGCTATAGAGTTTATTGATAGACCTGCGATCGATAGAACGAAATGGTATAACGGGACGAAAATCACGCATACGGTACGAGTACTGCTTTCGAGTGCGTTGGGTACACGTAAGTGTTACTACTTATTCAGACAAATGTTCTGGCGAATTCAAAGTTTTGTGGCAAAAGGGTTGCAGACGGCTGTTGACACTCAAACATAGTCAGTCATAAATAAAGTTGCTGCGCACATTGACAACAATTCTTGTATGTAATGGCCTGTTTGCTGAAAAATCTGTTGTGTCTGTGAATGTCGAATGCCCAATGTTGGGGTTGGTGGACGGTTAGACGTTCACAACCAATATTATTTCGAACGATCGCCTGCCGGTGAGGATCGTGACATCACGGTTATCACGAAGTGTTCTGTACATCGACGACCGGGAGGATGATCCGGCATTTTGAATGACAATTGAGGCTTCTCAATAGCTAATCAGACGGACCGTGTGCCATGACTGAACACAGGAAGTTTTGATAAACAACTTAAGTTACTATGAATTCATAACACTTTTACTTTGAGAATATGTTAATTGGACTTGTCCCATTTTGATAAAGTATTTGTTCACTGACACTGCCACCATCTTTCTAACATTGGCTTATCTGTTTATCCGTGGAGCATACTGTGTAACCGATTGCGCGGGTAAGGATTGTAAGTTGAACTCGACTTTTTGCTGCCTATTTATCAAGTACTTTTGATCTCAAAGTTGATTCGTTTTTCTCATTTAGCAACGACTAAATAACTTTCACATTATTTGTGATGTAGATTAACGACAGGATTTTCACACGACTATTTATTCCTGCCCTTTCTGTTACTTGTCTAAACTATTTTTCAAGCATTCACAAGCGTGAAGTTATATCTGCTTTCGTTCTTCAACTCGCGAATACCACTTTTCTTATATATTTGGATGTGTATGGCCTATACGTCACTATCGGGCATATGGAATTTGGTTTCGCAACGTTGCAACAACTTTCTGTTTTCAGGTGAGTTTTGTTAATCTGTATTTTACAGTAAAAAATCGTTAAACGCATCTTAATTCAACACGTTCCCTCCTGCTAACAACCGTCAGCTCCGATTATTTTTCAAACTGTTGTGGTTCACGTTTCTAGTTTCTGTTCATCCGTTGAATCAGAAAAATTAATGCTGATAAACCCATACTGTAATAACATTGTACCACTCGGTGGTTTTCATACGGATACGTGAAAGTGGTTTAACTTCTCCCTTATGTCGTGCTGTATCGACTAGCGCTGTGTTTACTACGAAGTCTTCGTAAATGCTGGGGCAGTACATCCGGTTATTATGGCGTTTACATCAGCTACGTACGACCTATGTATACGTATATCTGCAGCGTGAACTTTTTCGCCTCTCTCGCAACTGAGTTTTTGTTACGCCAGATGGGTCATATGGATGTTGGATGCTCAAGATCGTGTGTATATAGATTTTATGAAGTAATCACGTCCCCTTTATTCTGTTTTATCCCCCAAACAGTGTCTTGTTTTCACGTATGTATGGAAAAATGCATCCGTATCAGTTGGTGATACATTGTTCTAACCGACAAAGTTAAAGGCATGAAAACCGCTTTCACTTCAAGAGACACTAGGAGACTCTTCAAGCTTACCCGTACTCTTGATCCAGAGTGTCCGTCTGTCAATGAAGTTATCACCAATGCAGTCGGCACTCCCATTCATAATATGTGCAGGAAGTTAAGGCGCTGGAGGACATTTTAAAGGAAGATCTGGCTGGCCTTCTGCTTCTACCCTGATATCACCGCACACTTGCAATGTAGTACCCACGGATTTGAAATCTCCAATCAAAACAGGGACTCGCTATTGCATTTCGGCTATCAAACACAATGGGGCTGCTGGTCCCAATGACCTTGTCCTGCTACCTTTTAACGAAGGAGGAGAGGCGTTAGTGGAGGCTTTGACTCAGTTGTCACCTTGTGTACGATGGAGAATACTCCTTTCTACTGGGCCACTCGTTAGTAGTTCCCATATGCACGAAAACTGACATGGGCCCTTACGGAAATCATCGGAGGATTACCATGATCCTGGTCCTTACTAGGGTTTTGACATGTATCGTAATTCGTCGACTTATTGCAATTCGGAAGCCCTACATTAGGAAAAAACTGACAGAGTTTCCTCCTGGACAAAGATATGTTGATGATAATTTTACTCTTCGCCAAATTGTGGACTTCAGCCATAGGTATAGCCGGCCAAAACTTGTCATTTCTTTCGACATAAAGGTGCAGTTGACTCTGGGTCGACTCAGGCTGTCAGTTACTTAACCGTAGAGTTGTGCCGAACATATATTCATATATATATATATATATATACCTTGTATGAAGAGAAAAAAATTGTGGGTGAAAAAAGTGGATGGATGTAGAGGGTGAAAAAAGAAATTACACTGATGCACACTGAGTTGCATCATGATCGCTGTTGGCTTCTTTTCCTCGCCATATCAGACAACGTCCTTAGCCAAAGGGGCTCATTTTTCTTTTAGACCCCAGCCAGGAGGCCTGGAGTGCCGTATCGAAGCAAACTTCAGAGTGGGTGCCTTCATATCCCTGATCCAAGTCATACGCTAGTCAACAGGCTACCACCTTCAGAAAACTACCGTTCGCAAACAAGGCACAATGAGCCAGGCGGTGTGTTGTAATTTGCAATGTGGCCAGACCAACGAAATGCATAAGACGAGATCATTATGTTCAAGAGTCGACAGGGTCTCTCCGTTTTGAAGATACGTCGGCGAGCTTTGTCATTGTTGACACGGTATTCCTGTCACACGGCACTGGTCCTTTCGAGACACTGATAATCAAAAACGGACACTCCGTAAACAACTACCGCTCAGATCGAACAGGTTTCATAGTCGTGCAATAAAACCACATTAACAGTGGCATTACGCATTCGGCTTTCCACAGAAAGACTGAGATATTGTCGGCGCCGGAGATGGCGTAAGTTGGCAAACGCCCTCCGAACCTTTGCAGTATGAGCTCTGGTCTCATCAGACATTCTACTACTGTTAGAATAACCCCTAAGGTACGTGAACTTCTCAACTGCCGCCAACGGCTGATCACAAGGGTAAGAGCGAGTGCAGTGTTCTGTCACCCGTGCAGCAGCACCTTGTGCTTAGAATTTCAAGGGCTACACCGAACTGTCAGACTGAAACTTCTACTTTGTTTAAGATGTTCTAGACCCCCTGTCTACCTTCACCTATCATAGCATTGTAGTGTGCATGATCTCTCTTGTAGTCTAGTGTCTGGGAATAGCTCCACACCATCATAGTCGTAGTTTGTTAGGGCACACTCTAGGTTCTTGTCCACTACAGGGTTGAATAAGAAGAGGGAGACTGAACAGCCTTGTCACACTCCGCTTGAAATACTAAAGGTCGGCGATACCCTACCATATATTCCCTAAACCTACCCGAGGTCTGACAGTAAGTTGTTTTCAGAATGTTCACATACCTCCTCGATAAGCATTCCCAAAGTGCAGCTCTATCAACCGAACTGAAGGCCCTTCTGATGTCCAAGGTAACAACTATTGAACTCCTCTATAAATAGTACAGTTCAAGTATTTAGCGGTGTGTGATGATGTGGTCAGTGCAGCCACGGTCAGAGAGGTACCCAGGTTGCTCCCTGTGGATATGTTGCTGAAGCGTTTCGTTTAGTCTGCGGAATACGGTGGCTGTAACTGACTTTGACACAATAGGAACAAGATTAGTCCCTCTGTAATTTTCACACAAGGTTCTTGGACTGTTTTTGAATATGGAGATCATGTTAGCCAAACCAGTTATTTGGAACAACCTCACTGATCTAGAGTATCTGGAGCACAGCCGTCAGCCTTTTTACTAGGACTGGACTCCCATTCATAAAAAGAGAGAGAGAAGTTCTGGGCCGGGGGCTTTGTGAAATTTCACAAACTTGATCTCAAAGGAGACTTGTTTCCAAGGACATAGAATCGTCAACAGACCAATAAGTACTGGCAGAGCCCGATGACATGGTCATCATCATCATCATCATAGACAGCAATACATCAATGGTTCTCACTGATGCCTAACTGCCACACAACCACGAAGGAAAAAACAATCCATATGAGAAGCGAGTAAAAAAAAAGAAAGGGAGGGGAATGGACCAAACTACCAGAAATAGCATCGTCTACATTCAAACATACAACATCAAGGCGCATACACCTCGCAAACAAACAACCGAGGTGTAAGTGAAAGTAAGACGTCATCAGCAAGACAGCTTCCTTACGGATTTCATTGTCCCGCGTCATTAAGTGCACTCACTTCAGACAACTCGGACAAACAACGACAACATTCACGCCACTGAGCTTGGTTAGCCGCCGTCTCGCCTTACGTTTCAAGCCACCGACTCTGTGAGTCGTGAGGGCCACAGCCTGGGATACGAACGCGATCTACATTGACTAACCCCTTCGTGAACGATTTTATTTGTCCACGCCAGGTCATCATCTATTCACCTCGCACCTTGCGCCAATCGACTGCAGCGTTGACAAGGAGTGCTCGGTGTGGCAGACGATTAGCTGGCATCCTTAGTGCAGGACCTAACCACTTAAGTCTGTGCAAGTGTAAGGATTGAACAAAAGAGTTCGATTGACAGTCGTTACCAAATACCCGCCTCCTAACCTCCTCGTTGCTCACTCGTTGGTGCAGTCCGATACGAACGATCGAACATAGACATCGGTGGTCAAACACCTGATGACGGTTCAAGTCTTCTACCCTGAGTGACCAGGCTTTGCTGTCGTAAAGTAATACAGCCTTCACTGTTGTCCGATATACGCGATCCTTAAGTTTCAGATAGCTTTCTGTCGCCATAAGTGCCTCAGATTAGTAAACACCGCCGTAGCCTCTAAAATATGCGCCTCTATTTCATTCCCTACACTTCCGCTGCCACCGCTGACGCAGCTTTCCAGGTATACAAACCGGCCAACAACCTCCACGACTTCATTATCTAACGTTAAACCTACGTAATCACAGCAATATTGCAGAAGCACTTTGCATCTTGGGGCTGCAAAGCGCATTCCGAAGTACTTAGCAAAACGTGAAATTGCGTTTAGCGTTGTTTGTGCCGCTTGAAAGTTGTCAAACAGTAACACCTTGTCGTTAACATAATCAAGATCAGTCAGTTTTTACCAAGGCATGAGGTCCACCTCAGCATCGTGTGAGTGTTGTAGACAATCTTCCACTATTTCGTCTATGACGAAATGGAACAAATAGAGTGAAGGGGGACAGCCTTGACGTACACCTCTGCTGGTGCTGAAACTGCCAGACAGTTCACCGCAAACCCTAACCTGAGCTGAAACATGAGAATAAAGTGTCCACAGTATGCTCTCATACTTGGTTGGTACAGCCTTACGTTTACGCGACTGTAAAAGTGTAGGTCGATCTACCGAGTTGAACGCACATTGACAGTGGAGAAATACGACAACTGTTGGCCGGCTGTATGCATGACGCTGCTCCAGAATTTGAGGAAGGGTAAAAATGTGATCTATACATCCCCGCTCAGGTTTAAACCTTGCCTGTTCTTCCCTAATGTTTGCCTCCCGAGCTGCGGTGAGTCGACGAAAAATAATGTATGCCAGAACTCTTGAAACGACTGTAATCAAACTAATTCTCCTGTGATTTTCGCAAGAGCCCCTGATCCCTTTGAATATAGGATCTATTGTTGCGTGATCCCAGCACGGAGGGTTGGTCTGTCGTTCACACAAGTTGAAGCAACCTAGTCAAGGCCTCTACTAACGTCTCTCCACCTTCTTTGAAAAGTACCGGCACGAGATAATCTGGACCAGCAGCCTTATTACGTTTGAGAGCCGAAATGCAATTGCGAACCTCAGTCTCAGTGAGAGGTTCCAAATCTGTTGACCAGGATGATACATCACAAGTTTTGTGACAATAACCCAGTAGGAGCTGGAGGCCAGCGAAACTGACTCAGTGTTTCGCCCAACGCTCTAACCTTTTGGACTTATTTTAGATGAATGTGCCATTTGCCTCGCTGTTAGTTTCACTGACAGACGGTCGCCTGGGACCAGTAGCACGGATCAGTTTGAAGAGTTTGCCGCTGTTCCCTGAGGCAAAAGCGATCTCCATTTCCTTAACTTTTTCCACTAACCAAGCCTCACGATCAGCCTTTAGACTACGTTTCAACTTCCTATGGATATCTCTTCTAGACTTGTTATGTGAACTACCCGGAGGAACCTTCTGTCTGACTTCTAACAACTCCAGAGGTTTCTCTGAAATCCAATGTTTGTTTAGCCCATGTATCCCTGTATCGCATGCTACAGTACCTGCTTTCCAAATAACCTGTAGAATTTGAGTCCAGCAGCTATTAGGATCTTCGGAGTGAGCACCACTAAGGCTGCTTTCTAAACTGGTTTGGTACTTATGCTTTACCGATGACAAAGCCAATTTCTCAACTGCCAGTCCTTGCTTTTGGTGGGGTCGTTGTCCAGTAAAAGTAAGAACAAAACGACAACATACCAATGCATGATCTAAATCCAGATTCGTGTTCCAATAAGAACGACAGTCGTGAATGCAACCACGCCACCTGTAACTAACAGCTGTATGGTCTATCTGAGACCATGCTTGAATCGAAGCAGGAAGGCGCCAAGTGTAGTATCGACGTGCACGATGCCTAAAACTAGTGCTGGCTAAAAATAGCTTATGTTCAGCGCACAGCTGCAACAATCGCCCACCATTATCTGACCGATGTGACGCTATCCCCAGCTTGCCACCTAAACCAGATTTGGCCTCACCAAGGCGGCCGGCCTGGGCATTCATATCTCCGGCCAGAACGACTATATCAGAGCCACGTGTCAACCGAAGGAGAGCGACTAGATCCGAGTAAAATGCATCCTTGACGTCGACATCAATACAGTCAGTAGGAGCGTAGGCAGACACAATGAATAAATTTCTGAAAGTCTTGCGTCTAGAGCTGGCCCTTAGAGAACCTGCCAAGCGGACGTCACAAAGTCTGCCGTTACCAGGATTCCCGTCTGCTACTACGGCCGTTGGTCCCATTTGATCCTTTTGACGGCTGTTTCTGGTAAGATCGAAATCCTTGTCTACGTATCCCTCCGAATCAACGTAATGCACAAGCATTGCCACCACGCCAAGGTGGTAGTGTGTCAAGCGTGAATATCGGTTTACGAAGATCAGTTCACAAAGGACAATGGAATCAAAGAGCTACAAGCTTCACCTCACTGATACACAATTGGTTTTTTGCGAAGTCTGTAAAAAATGTTACTACAGACTTACAGTAGGGGTGTTTGTAATCTTCTTTCAAAGGTGAATGGAAATAACGAAAAAGCGATACACCCTATGAGGTGGACTTTTGCCGGAACGAAACGGAGGATTAGACTATACTTGGTTGAAAAGGGCCTCACGTGTAAACCATAATATATGCGTCTTCGTCATGCAGTCAGTGTGATTCCCATATATCTCCACTGGACAGATCAAGGGCTCTTCTTCACAACGCCCATCCAACCTAAACTAATGCAGGTACTCCATTTTGCAGAGTACGCTAGTTGGATCCTAATATATACATGCAAAGTTCCTCATAATCCATCTTACATTGATTGGATAAGGATGCGACAACTGGTACACACTTTTGCTGCGTTTTTCCGTTATTTTCTGTTGCGTCTTTTCTCGTATCTATTCTTCCGTTAGTACTTCATCCTACTCACTTTGCCAGACAGAGCTGTCGGGGTGTTGGTTCTAAGTAAATTTTAATTATGCTGACAAGGTATTGATGCTTTCACGTGATAGCAAACTTTCAAAGAGGGCTAGCTGACTCATGCGAAATGGCCATACCATACAATCAGCTTCACCGACCGACGTCAACTCTTTTGTCAAACTCTATAAAGGTTATTGTCCATTACTACCGGTGTTTGATGTGCGCAACTTACCATATCACTATAGTGCTAAGTGATTAACAACTACTAACACATGTGGCTTACACGTCGTCTTCGTGACGTCTTGGTTCTATGAGCGGTAAAACTGTTTAACGTTAGCACCTGAGCTTCTCTATGCAACCTCACTGTTCACAAACGTCTCGTTTGCAAGGGCAATCAATTATTTGTGATCAAATGTAATAGTCAGAAAAATTATCCCACAGAACTCAGAGTTAAGGAGATGCTTCTACGGCCTACTCTGAGTGTTTACCTCATGTTCAACTGCAGGTCACGCCGACAGCCTAGTAGGGTATCAATGGAATCTCCTTAGACAAGCTATCAGATATGTTTATTGGCAAACTGGGTCCCAATTCCATACTATGATTTGGAAGTTGCACTTGGCCTGCCGGTATGCTAACGACGTATTTGTCGTTGTAAAATCAGGAGATGAGTTATCAACTATTCTTTATCTGTTCGTTTCATTTCAGTAGGTAAATCAAACAAGACTTCCCATTTTTTAAATCAGTGCCTGCGCAAATTCCACTTAGGGGGGATACTGCAGCGAAAAGATTTAACCGTCACATCCACTGACCATTTAAATGCATCTTTGCAGCGGCACCCTGGTAATACTGATTTACGGCAACGCCCATGGGGTTGGGCTAGTTGTTGAGATCCACTCACCTGCGCCCTTGCCGCACGTCTCATCGTTACCGCCGGTCGCGTGGCTATCGTCAAAGCATTCTAAGTCGTCTGCTGATTTGTTACCAGTCAATTTAAAATTACCCGCCAGCGCATTCTGGTGGTCACTAAATCAATTGAAATCTGGTTACGTAACCCCAGCTTTCGCTGCCACAAGAAATTTCTCCAGTCCTTGCAACCTCCATGGCTGCAGATCAGTCAGTCGTTACCCCACGCAGACATTTGATCCAAACAGTGTCACATATCAGCCGCTGATTTTTTATGCCAAGTCTAGCCACTTTTTTTAGGTTTTAGTGACAGTTCACAATGTTACATGCTAACGACCACTTAACGGGTTTTGCATTTCGTCTCATGACGCGTTTTACTGGAAACTCAGGAATTATGTTAGCTTGAGAATGAATTATTGAAATCAATTGCCTGTCGCGTCGTTACTTCTGATACGCTCATTATTGCAGATTCTGTATTCACTTTTATTCTAATACTTTCGCATTCAGTTTGGGTAGTGTTACTCAGAAAACGCCACTTCTGTGCAAATCAGACCGATCCGTTCATCTCAATACCTGTCATGACCTTCGACCCGCATCACTTCAGTTTTGTTGCGTCATCTTCAAACTACTTATTGTGTACATGTTGCAGTTGCGTCACATCGTTTTCCTTTTCGTCGCCCAAACGATTACCTTAAACACGACATGGCTGATGGCCTTTTTTTGATCACTGTTTCACGCGAAACGTTCATTGAGGTTGACGGTTTTAAGTGTATCTGATGATTTTGATATCTGCTTCACCTTCTGCGTATTGTCGGTATATAAAATGTGAACCTGTTTTAATTATGACCCTCAGGCCTCCAATTAACCCACGATGTTTTCCTGTTTTCCTTTTATTTCCACGACGCACTTTATCTAATTGTTTTGGGCTGATGCCTCGGCCCTCTTGAATGTTTCCTCAGTAACATAACCACCATCGTCAACAACGCCAGTGCAATCGATTTTGACGGTTTGCTACCGCATAGACATAACAGACGAGGAGAATAGGATCTAGTGCGCGAACTCCCTGCTGTTCCAGTCCACCTGGGTGCATAAACGTTGCAAACAACGAGTAACCACAAACTCTCATAGGGTATTCAACTACATACAGAACGACGTTTGTTCGCACTTAGCTTATCAAGAAAACCGTCGCATTTACGTCATTAATTCCTCTGACTTGCAGTCTGTCGCGATTTACTAAGCCAACTACTACGTATGTCACGAAGTACTCTTCTCTGAACGTGAACGCGATCTACACTTCCTATGCTACCGATTACTGTTGGTTTTTTGCTGTACCATCTATTAACCCCTTCTCATCTTACCCCAGTGGTCAAGATGTTGACCCAACCTTGACCCGGTATTTCACATGACAACCGACACCTTGTGATTGTAGAATTGTATGTTCCTCCTCATTCTTTCCTTTTCTGTTTGATTTAATGTCGGCTACTCTTCTAGTTACTAGTTGAGATATCTCTTAACTAATCGTTTCATTCTCAGAACAACAGTTAGGCTTTAAGGATTTTCTGGAGTTAGACACCATGGAGCTACTGTGGTTGCTCTATAGTGGTTTTGCGTTTAAGTTCTGTTGCCTCAAGTCCTTCAGTGTTATTGTGTATGTTTTAATGTTTATCATTAGTGACACTGTTTTTCCTTGGACAGTCCTTTCACTGTTGCTATATGCGTAAAACTGTCTAATTTCACAGGTTCTTCTCGCGCCTCATGCTGTAAATTCATTTTGGATGGCTACTTCATCGGTCTGATTCGTCCGGATGTATTACCATCATTGTTGTCCTACCCGACCGTGTTTGTGCGCGTTACGGACCCAGTAAGCGGCGAATCGTGTGTCACTCTGCATTCTTCGCTTCGAACACCTAACGAACGCACATCAGCTGTGCGAATCGCAATGCAAGATCTCCGGGCGTCCGGGACCATTCGGGCACTGAAGGGCTGGAGAAACGAGGTAAGCATCGGCTGCGCGACAAGTTAAAGCCGTTTCGTTTTTAAGCCTCCTCGAGTAGAATGTTCCTCACGCATCACAAAGCGAATTTCAGTGGAATTTCGTTTGTTGCCGTAGTTTTCTCTCTGATTTGGTCATTGGCCGTAGCCAATACAAACGATGTTACAAGGTAACAACAATGATCTTAATTCCACCACCACCAATAAAGCTCATTGGACCTGCGACCGAGTGGGTAAGTTCTTCAGTTCGTTCCACGTAGGTCGTCGCATTTCTGGATCCGGTTGGCCCATAGCCTCTACTGGTTGAGTTCCGACAATGTCAAGTCCGGTCGTATGCATGGAAATCAAGAACCAACGAAATCATGGCCGTTGGTATTATTTTATTTCAATGCTTTGATGCCGAATTACTTGTTGCTGACTGTCCAATTTTTTGCTCTCTATCTAGGACTACGGGGTCTACGTACATAATCGCTCCAAAACGCTGTTTACTATCGAGCGCTCTGCCTCAGCCTTGTTGGGCATCACTCGTTATGGTTGTCACGTGAATGGTTTTTTTGTTCGACCATCGGACAACACAAACTGCGAGCAACCAGATTCGCAGGTCGCGAACGCCATGTACCATCGGCACGTGCTATCTCAAACAGATCCATCACGTGTGATGATGTGGCTGGGGGTGCGCGCTTTGAACAAGCCCACATGGCCGGGGATGCTTGACAATATGGTATGTTTCTCTATGGTGCAAGGACGTGGTGGTGTTTTGGGTTATGGTGAGCCTTTTGGCATCGGTTACTAGCGCTGTAACAAAGGTGTGCGTGAAAGACTGATGAATGTGCATGTTAGCCGACGTTCCAAAATATCAACGGTACAGTCGCTATCTCTCACTACACATGTAGTTATCATTAAGTACCAGAAAGCTGAGTTCTGATGATCAGGGAGATCGATAAGACGGTTTTGTTGCACAGTCTTGTCAAGTAATTTGCATTTGAACACTACTCTGCCCATTTTCTTTCCTGATTACCAAACCGTTTTCCCTGCGAATACTGCTGTTCTTGACAATGTACTGTGCAGCCCAATGTTCATGCTGCGTGGATAAGCTCACGTGTTTAGATACACACGTCATGGTTGTCAACTATTTTCCTTTCTGTCAGTTTCCAAGTACGTTTATTGTCCTTTATGGTTTCCATTTTTTTCTTATAGGCTGCCGGTGGTCTGACGTATGGTCTGGATGTGTTAGAATGTGCTCGGAAAGAGTGTCAAGAAGAGGCCAGTGTACCAGAGAAACTGTTGGGGCCTCTCACTCCTGTAAGCCGGTTGAGGTAAGAATTGTACACGGGAGAGTAAGCGTTCTCATTCCGTTCCTCTCCTCGAACTTCGGTCGGTTACAGACTCCCGGTATCACCGGCGTCCATTTTTTTGTGTCGCTGCGTCGAACTGTTCGTTGGATATCTCGTGGTCGGAACATGCACCGAGATTAAGGCATGTTAACCTGTGACCTCTTTTGTTCTTATATTACCCTCTACTTTTCTCCTCAATTTTACCCGTCAATTTCTTGTTTATGAACGGCTGCGTTTTGTTTTCCATGTATTTACCATCCTTCGTAACTCAATTCTATCTTCCGAGTGAGATTTGTCGAGTCAAATACCGCGTTTTCAGAGCGAAGTTTCCAACGCTGTCGTGTGATCTACCACCAGGCCACACACGTCCTAATCTGCTTGTGAACAGGTGACCTCTACTTCGTGATCTGACCTCGTCACCTCAGCAATGTGTCATGAGTCTGTCTTGAATGGCATCTGAAAGGTCGTTGTTTCAGCGAGCGATTAGATGTTGCTCCGAGTAGCATTGAACACGAAACCAATTGCTTTTTTTTACAACTGTCGCTCGCTATCCTCAGCTTCAGGCGTGCTTGGCGGCAGTTGTTGCTTCGAGTTCCTAATGTACATCTTGCGTGCCTGTCCTGACAATTCTAGTCGAAGATGAAGCTGATGGGCCCTCAGCCGCCCAAGTTAATTACATATTGCTATTTGGTTGAATCAAACTTAGACTTCATCTGTTGAGTACAAGAGGTTTTTCTTCCCCATGCAACTACAGTAAACATGTGTCTCCGGATCTTTTGGGTTTGTGATGGAAAGATTATGTTGGCCATAACAAGGTCCGTCCGTACGTTTGTAGGACGGATATACGCCGCTGACTTTTGGTGTGTTAGATTCTTTTCATAGGTACTGCTGGCTTAGACAAATTTTATGTATACCACGCCAACCTCTATTTGTTTTCGGTTGGAGTAAAATGATATTCTGATGACCTGTTTATGACCTAGGTTTAGAGCATGTAGATCATATACAGTGGGTGTTTTCAACCAAATGATTGGGACCCGAATGACACCCAGAATCTTTGTTACTGTGATACCTCTGTGAAGGTCGTTTTTGGCGATCCTAAGTCTCCCATTCTACAGTCATTAATTATTCACTCTGTTATCACTGAGTTTTTACTCTCCTATAGTTTTGTGGCACGCGCCACTTGTAACGCTATATCTAAGGCATGTTCTGATCTCCTTCTGTTGATGTTACTGTTGTGAGCTTTCGCCCATCGATAGTTGATTTAGCCGCAATGCGTGTGTGTGTGTGTGTGTGTGCATGTTAGGCTCGCAATCTCTGGGGTTTATCTGTTCTAGGCCACATGTTCCGTTTAATGTAAGCCCATGTTCGATGCAATATTCCCCGCTTGTAATATCTCGCTGAACAAAGTTACTCCCTTCTAAAGACCGCTGGCCGGATAGATCACTTGTTCTTTGCCTCGGTAACGATCGTATGAAAGTGCTTCACCCACGCCTATTGATAATTTACCTGGCTGCAAAAACAACACTGACAGGAAGATAGACAAAACGTCATGCAGCAGTAACGTCAGGCTGAGTAAATTGACGGTATACTCGAACTGGTTGGTCTGCAAACGACTACGCAGGCGTAACAGCGAGAATTTGTACTAGCAGCAAAAGCCTAGTACCGGTGGCATCCGCAGAACCTTGACCACTGGCTCATTCATTAAGTGCATTCTTAACTAGCTTAGCTGTGGTCACCGGCAGACGGAACGAGGACTGTTATTAACATCCGAGTCATTGTAGTTTCGGATATTTTTTCCCATTCCAGTGTACAGTCGTCCACATTTTATGATTAGAGGCTCGTTCCATGCAAAATTGGTGTATGTTTCCAACCAGTTTTTGTCGACACCCAGGAATACGATCGGGTCATGCAGGACATAAGACATACAACACTTAGTATTCCTTAAACCGAATACTGGCTCAGATGTTTTTGTTATGACCAAGAATGGGTATATAGGGAGAAAGAACACCATTTTGGAAGGCCAGCGAAAGTTCAAAGTGAACGAGACGACCAAAAATAACATATTGTTGGGAATGCAAGTTAGTTGCAAGGTTTTTTCAGATACTGTTATGTCGACACTTACCTGGAGCTCAGTAAAGACAGTTGAAACCAATTGACACGGAAACACCGCCGAATGAGAGGTGTTCTAAAAATACACAAGGATGGTGCACCTCTACGCCCAATCTTGTGCATGAACATTTCTACTTAAAGTAAAGTTGCTCGTTGGCTAGTGGACATTTTGGATCGCATCCGCAAAGTTTTATCCCCTTTGATTTCTTGGAGGACTCCTTTGAACTAGCTGAACTCATAGAAAACACTTCGGTGAGTACTCAAGTATTACACTCCGTGGATGTTAATTCCCTTTCTTACGAATATTCGCCCTCGTGAAACAGTTGAGTTTTTTAAATGTGATTTTATCTCTAATCAGAACTGTGATATAGGTGTTCCACTTGAATACCCCAAAGACCTTATTTTAATTTGTACAGAAAACCTTCTTTTCGATTTTGACGGACTTCCTTACGAACTGATAGACAGTGTTGCTATAAGCAGTCCGTTAGACCCAACACTAGTGGACATCTTAGGAATGATTGAGCGGCAAGTCCTAGATTATATAGCTAAGTCGTCATTATACAGACTATACGCTGATGATATTTTGGTTTTTAATGATGTTGCCCATTTCGATTTGTTTTTCAATCTCCGTAATAATATTCACCTCAACCTATCTTTACCCCACGAAGTTGAATCGAACAACAGTTTAACTGTTTGTATGTTTATTACTAAACGTGCGGATGGCACGTTACAGCGCTGAGTTCACCGCAAAGCAACATGGGGTGGTCAATATCCTCAGTCTTCCAGCTTTGCTCCTATTGCGTACAAACGGGGTTTGGTTAAAATACTGTTTCATAGAGCCAGGCGTATTTGCACCCCTGATACACTGCAAATGGAATAGGAGTTGTTGAAACAAACCTTACTAGCAAATGAATACCCCGATGAATCCGTCCAGACACAAAATATGATGAAGAAGAGCACTAAGCCCATACTTACGACTCAAAAGAAGGATGTTTTCTTTTCCTTGTCATTCAGACGTGACCACCTAATCAACGACATAAAGCACAACATAAAGTCTGTTCTGGCCCGAACGTATGCATCTTCGCAGGCGTGCTCATTTCGAATCACCGGAGGTCCAGTTCTCTGGAATCGCGAAAGTAGTTCGTCAAACTCTTCTGTCTTTCATGTTGTGTACCAGTTCATTTGCAGTTGCAGTGACGTTTACATAGGCAGGATAGATCGACAACCACTTCAAGGAGTCGTGAAACACATCCCAAAATGGTTGAAACAACTAATGACGCACCAGCCTCAACTTGCTGAACTGACTGCTCGAAATCCAGTGTCCGGTTGCTAGACCCATCATGACAACAGGTCACCAGGTTGACCCATTAAATTCATTCAATATATGGTTGCGCAGTCGAAACCCAAATACAGTGGCTCTCTGCGAAATGATGCTTATCCAGGGAGTCGGTATTTGAGAAGGGGGTTCGGGGCTCTTGCAAAAACCACAGACATTATTAGAGTTCCTGCATCCATCGTTGACTCACTGCAGCTCGGGAGGCAAACGTTAGGGAAGAACAGGCAAAGTTTAAACCTGGACGGGGATGTATTGGTCAAATTTATACTGTGCGATATTTTGGTACGCCGTCATGTTTACTGCCGTATTTCTCGACCATAAGGGTGCGTTCGACTCAACTGACCGATATGCACTTTTATAGTCGCGTAAACGTAAGGCTGTACCGACCAAGTATGAGAGCATACTGTGAACACTTTATTCTCATATTTCAGCTCAGGTTAGGGTTTGCGGTGAACTGTTCGACAGTTTCAGCACCAGCGGAGGTGTACGTCAAGGCTGTCCCCCTTCACTCTTTTTGTTCCATTTCGTCATAGACGAAATAGTGGAAGATTGTCTACAACACTCACACGATGCTGAGGTGGACCTCATGCCTTGGTAAAAACTGACTGATCTTGATTATGTTAACGACAAGGTGTTACTGTTTGACAACTTTCAAGCGGCACAAACAACGCTAAACGCAATTTCACGTTTTGCTAAGTACTTCGGAATGCGCTTTGCAGCCCCAAGATGCAAAGTGCTTCTGCAATATTGCTGTGATTACGTAGGTTTAACGTTAGATAATGAAGTCGTGGAGGTTGTTGGCCGGTTTGTATACCTGGAAAGCTGCGTCAGCGGTGGCAGCGGAAGTGTAGGGAATGAAATAGAGGCGCATATTTTAGAGGCTACGGCGGTGTTTACTAATCTGAGGCACTTATGGCGACAGAAAGCTATCTGAAACTTAAGGATCGCGTATATCGGACAACAGTGAAGGCTGTATTACTTTACGACAGCAAAGCCTGGTCACTCAGGGTAGAAGACTTGAACCGTCATCAGGTGTTTGACCACCGATGTCTATGTTCGATCGTTCGTATCGGACTGCACCAACGAGTGAGCAACGAGGAGGTTAGGAGGCGGGTATTTGGTAACGACTGTCAATCGAACTCTTTTGTTCAATCCTTACACTTGCACAGACTTAAGTGGTTAGGTCCTGCACTAAGGATGCCAGCTAATCGTCTGCCACACCGAGCACTCCTTGTCAACGCTGCAGTCGATTGGCGGAAGGTGCGAGGTGGATAGATGATGACCTGGCGTGGACAAATAAAATCGTTCACGAAGGGGTTAGTCAATGTAGATCGCGTTCGTATCCCAGGCTGTGGCCCTCACGACTCACAGAGTCGGTGGCTTGAAACGTAAGGTGAGACGGCGGCTAATCAAGCTCAGTGGCGTGAATGTTGTCGTTGTTTGTCCGAGTTGTCTGAAGTGAGTGCACTTAATGACGCGGGACAATGAAATCCGTAAGGAAGCTGTCTTGCTGATGACGCCTTACTTTCACTTACACCTCGGTTGTTTGTTTGCGAGGTGTATGCGCCTTGATGTTGTATGTTTGAATGTAGACGATGCTATTTCTGGTAGTTAGGTCTTCTTCCCTCTCACTTTGTGTAATGTGTTTACTTTTTTATTCATAGTTGTGTGACATTTAAGCCTCAGTGAGAACCACTGATGTATTGCTGTCTGTGGTGATGATGATTTTGTTGTTTATCCGGACTCACCAGCCGAAGTTGTGTGTCCAAAAGTGGCTGAGACAGCCTATCGAATTGTCAGTCGTGACTACATAATACTTGGTATGCTTGTGGACGTTTTCAGTTCCTGTTTGTCCTTATCTGTATGATGTTCATAACTGACATGTTTAACGTTTGAGGCTATTGAGAGTAAACGAAATGTTATATCGCAGTCTATGTAGTCTTTCTGCTCGGATGAAGTGGTTAAAGAAAACTCGATGTTCCACATTTTTTATAGGAGGTTATGCAGCCTCATAGGTCAGTATGGGCATATCTAACTGTTCATAGGACCCATGTAGAAGAATCTACCTACAAGGAACAGTCTACTTGAAACCTTAGAAGAACTGGATTTAAACATACCTATTGCATACTATTCATTTGATGTTGCGATTGTGTGCTTGATGTCCAGAGCCGGTCCGTGTTTGTTCTCTGATCAGTCTGCTATTGTCTCGCATGTTGGCCAATAACTAGACAGATGTCGAAAGTTCGGGGAACTATTTTATATTGTGGTCGAAGCGCATTGTTCTCCCGAGCCTAGGATTTGTCAGCACTTCTCAAGGGAGTTCTAGGGAAATACGTGAGTCGGTTGAGATCACCGTGTTTACTCTGCAAACATGATAAGAGTTCATGGTCAGTTGTTTTGAGTAGGTGTCGCCTGCCTGGCTGGAGTCCTCGTGATCACTCAAACGCTCTCCGAGATGGTAGTGTGCCGCAGTCAATCGCATGCCTGCATCCACACCATTTCTAGTTCTTCCATCTAGTTTTCTTTCACTAATTTTTAACCTTCTAAGATACTCCACATCACTCTTGAGGTGAGCGACAGTCTGATCCACAGCACTTTCTGATCAGGCCCTTGGCTGCCATGATGATGATGAGTGGCAGATGACTGCCAGTGTTTGGCAACCGGTGTTGGAGAAATTCAGCGTTTTGCTCATCAATGAGTGATTCGGATATCATACCGTGATTAGTAATTCACCCCGTTTCGGTTTATATGGCTGTGTATCTCCCAACCAGATGTGAATATCGTAATCGTTAGAGTCTGAAGAGGAACCTGCTTTTGAAGAAATCCACCTGTATAAAATAGTCTTGACATCACTGATTACACTAGTATGTTTTTTTTCTCTGTCGGGACCTTCTTTCAGAAGTCAGTGCTCTGGAAGTAGTTTCTACATCTGAATTTGCGATATCAAAGGTTTAGAGAGATAACTTTGCACAGTTTTAATGACCCCATTTGCGTTCCCTTCGTTTAATCAACATTCTGTTGTCTTAGTTTATTAGCTATTTGTTCACTGTTTGCTTTACCACAGCTACATCTTTGAGGATGATCGGGGCGTATGTCCACAAGTCGAGTATTGTTTTGATCTTGAACTCCCTAACGATTTTGTCCCGACCAGTGCGGATGGCGAGGTTGACAATTTTCAGTTGGTCAGCATTTCTCAGGTGAGAGGATCATTTCTCGTTTTGTTGATTTGGTGCTTCGTCATACACTTTGTTCGAAACACAGTCATATCTGGTGTGGAGCTGTCCGTCACCTTGTAGGCACATAGATAGTTTCCTGCAAATTTCGCTTAATCTGGCGGTAACCAACTTATGGCAGGAGTCGGCACATGTTTGGGAACTTATTTTACTATTTCGTTTATAACTTTCCATCAGTTGACGTCATACGACGATATCACCAGATCTGCGACTGAATCGATGGCCACATTCAGCTGTGTGGACATTTCCCACTCGCTTATCACCGACTTACGAGACTCCATCCGCTGTTTCTAACCGAAAAATCTCCTCGGTCCGGTCACTGGCGGATACTCAGTAGATGGGGGTTATCGCAATTCAGCCTCCGCATAGCTATGAAGAAATCATAGAAAGATTGGATGGTTGGATGGTCGATAAGTGGCGTGAACGACTTGCCAAAAACGGAGAAAAACAATAATAATGTTTGTATGACAGCCATTCAAAGCCTTACGTTTTATTTTTCGACTTGTTGGCTTGTAGCTGTTTGCAACGCGCGATTTTCATACTCCAATTTTGACCTTACTCATTCAGTCAACTTTCCTGTAAACTTTGTACACCTTTGATAAAAGTGGATGGATTGATTCCCGGCGCCCAGTTCATATAGTTTGCACGCACCTGTTTCACGTTACTTGGCGAACTAAACGGCTGAGATCAATTGGTAGTAGTTCTTAACCTGAACTCGGTAGGAAAAGAGCAAGACTCTCGCTCCCTATTCGCTGCACATTTTCGAACGGTATCGTTCGCTTAGGTTATCTTTAATTAAAGCCATTCATTCTTCGACTGATCGACTTTAACAAAACCCGTTGCGCCTGACTGCATACGGTATACCGAGTACTACAAACTGTTAAATAAAAATTTGCCAACATTCTGAGCGTGAATTCACCCTGAAAAGAACGGTGTTTTCGTGGCAAAGAGACGTAACCTCTGACACTGTCTTATTGGTCAGCCATAGCGTTAATATCGTGAAACGTCTGGTTATTTTGGACGGACGGTATTAGTAGTAATTGTTCTTAGTAAGTGTTCCTTACAGCTGAAGCCAGTGTCCGTGTTGTCCAGAAGGGTCGGCTCGCCCCTTTTAGTAGACCAAGTATGGTTCAACCAGCTGTAATTCCACGTTGCGGGGATGTTCATCTGATCGCCGAGTCGCTCATCCTTTAGTCGCAACACATGCATTATTCTCTCTAACTTGCCGTGGTGGACTCATGATCCATCATTCTGCTCTTCACACTCCAATCGACCGCCTAATGTTGTTCTTTCATGGTTATCGTATCGAGTTGAA
This sequence comes from Paragonimus skrjabini miyazakii, assembly GCA_014338405.1. Taxonomy (NCBI): domain Eukaryota; kingdom Metazoa; phylum Platyhelminthes; class Trematoda; order Plagiorchiida; family Troglotrematidae; genus Paragonimus; species Paragonimus skrjabini miyazakii. The sequence continues at coordinate 73,008 of JTDE01002929.1, read as the reverse complement.
TGGACTTGTGCTCAACCAAGTGAGCTGTTGACTGGATAAATAAGCAGTATTCAGCGAAGGTCACATGGCCGATCGGTACCTAGAACAAAGCAACATATTGCTTTGTTCATCCTGAGCGAGTGACTTGCAGCCAGTGTGTACTTGGAGACGCAGTGAATTGTGAGCGAGATCTTAGCTCTTTCTGTTTCAGGTTCGTACAAACTGTCGCTGACCACCGATTTGCCCAACACCGTATGTCACATAACAGTCAACATCTTGCGAACTATAGGCTGGAAACTTACTTTCTTTATTCACTTATCAAAATCACGGACGCTTTGAACAATTATATGTTGGCGAAGCCTTTCATACGGTAGACATCATTCACATTTGCTCGCTGCTTTCGCATCCAGGTGGGCCGTCCTGGGCGGCCCTTTCAACTACTTACCACACTCGGCTACTGTGTAGTTGTGGAGACGATGGGACAACCTGTGCAACAATCATAAACGATTATAGGAGTTCATGATCACATGCGATGCTGTTGTCAATGTAGTAATCGTCACCACGCTTCCTTTGCAAGCATATAAATTGATGTGACAAAGTTTATCAATGCTCCTATAGAATTCATAAATCAGTTATGCAACCAGCTGTTTTCGATCATTCTTATCGGGCTTTTTTCATTACGTGAGGTGCATATGAAATACATCTGAAAATCGGAACAATTCCGTTGGGTTGCTAGAAATCACAAGTGTGCCTCCAATCACGGCCCACTGGAAGATGATAGGAGTGTTCGTGAACGTGTGTCATACTTGCCTGCCGTGAGGCACACGTTGATCGGTGTCAAGTGGTTCACAAGTACCTAAAGCCCGGCAGTTGCTCGTTGCCTCAACTGTACGGTCTTCCCAAGACACACAAGCAGGGTATGCCACTTCGACCTATATTAGCCATATCTAATTCACCTCAGCACAAATTGGCTAAATGGTTGGCCGAGATTTTGAAGCCTGCCATTCAAAAGAGTGACAGCTATAGTATCAAAGACTCGCTGGAACTTGCGGATGAGTTGGATAGAATCAATATCAAGAACGAACATATGTGCTCCATAGATGTTCAATCTCTCTTTACCAATGTCCCCCTGAGAGAAACTGTTGATTTTGTGTGTGAACGGATTGTTGCCGAAAATAGCCCTATTCCCATCCCAACTGATTATCTGAAAACGTTACTTTTATTGTGTACGGAGAATGTTAGTTTCAGTTTTCTAAACACACCGTACAGACAAATCGACGGAGTAGCGATGGGGAGTCCGTTAGGCCCTCTTCTCGCTAACTTTTTCATGATCATGGTAGAAGGGCAATTAAGTGATATCATCTCACAACTATCCTACTACAGACGCTATGTAGATGATACCCTGGTCATTGCCAAAAGTCGCGAGCTATATGAACAATTTGTTCTGCGGCTTAACAGCGTTCATCCTAACCTCAAGGTGACGTGTGAACCAGAGACCGATGACAGTCTGCCTTACTTGGACATACTCATCACACGAAGAGCCGATGGATCAATAAAGCGTGGCATTTACAGGAAGCCAACTTGGTCTGGTCAGTGTATGCATTTCACTAGTTTCACCCAGTGAAATATAAGCGAGGTGTAGTGAGAACACTGTTCACCAGAGCACGCCGTATTTGCACATCAGATTGTGTTGAGCAAGAGCTGGAAATGCTTAAGACGACTCTAGAGGGTAATGGGTACCCCAGAAGCTTTATTCAGCGTCATAGCGAATGGAGGCCCAAAAGCAGTAAAACTGATGAGGTCCCGAAGAAACTAGTATATACTGAGTTACCATTCAAAGGGGATATCGCGACAATGCGTACAACCCAACGAGTTGTCTCTTCGCTCAAACGTACTTACAACGCAGCCGAATTGAGGGTCCTTAATCAGACTCGCAGGTTACCTGTACCTACAATCAAATGAGATCAACCTATTGGCGCCAAATCACACTGTATTTACCAATTCTCATGTAACTGCGGAGAAAGTTACATAGGCAGAACCGATAGATCATTGATCTCAAGGATGAAGGAACATGTACCCAAGTGGGTTCACAAACAGGTCTCAAAACCGGACACTGTAGTCACAGGGAATTGTAAGCCCCCAGTTTCGTCGATCGGACGACACATCCTGTCAACTGGCCACAACGTGGACCTGACCTCAGCCTTCACCATCATAATGCGCCACCACAACCCACGGTTCCTAAAATTTGCTGAAGCCGTCGCGATAAACCGGTTCAAACCTGTGTTGTGTGTACAAAAACAATTATTTGTGAACTTGGGGCTGCCATGGTCCTAAGTCGTAGTGAGTGTCATTCAGATCACACGATTGGACGTTTTTGTTATTGTTGTTTTCTTTGTTCATACCCCCCGAAGTACTGTAGACGTTAAATTGAAAGGTTCCCGTGTTATTGGTTATTTGGTACTGACGAGCCAATACGAAATGCTAGCATCTACCAGTGTTCGTCTTCTAACTGTTTTGTTCACATTAGTGAGGGGATTTAACTGTTTTAAATATTTGACTCGTTTCGATTTTTACTTATAATGTGCTCATACTTGATCTGACAGGTGATTATGGCTTCCCTGGTGTTTAAACTGCAACCCGTTAGTTTGTCCCGGTTGCCAATGCAACCGTGGTTCCGATGATCTTTACTCAAATAACTCTTGCGAATTAAGCACGGGATACATTGGATGTTTGATGCATACCACGGCGCGCGCTGGCGTGTATATCAATCACATATTTGTTACTGAGTCTAAACAAACATTTGCGTTGTCTGTGTGCACTATCGCAGTGAGAGCGAACAACGAAAAACAGCATCATTGTGTTGCCCAATTTTCGCCTACCTAAACTCAAATATCCATTGTTCTGTGGTTGTGAGCGAGAGTTTGTACGCCTGTATGCGTGTCCATTGATCGTCAATATTGCCTAACCAAATGGGACATTCGAAGCTGGGGCAACACGTGACGATGGTGTTGTTACTGTTGTCGTTTTATTTCTCTCTGTCTGTAGCGTTCGGTTTTCCGAATAGCACTTGTTCTGGCTGATTGGTTCTATCACGACATCTGTGCACCCGGTTTGTATAGAATAACAGTAGTAGCTTCTCCATTACTCACAGGAACTTGACGGTGGTTATGTGTCTTTGTTCGCTAGTGCATTGCTTGCATATCACGGGAAAATCGGCGAGAAATGCTGAAGTTGCCGTATGAAGTTTATTTAAACAGTGTGAATAAGATGATCTCTGTGAGCTTGGTCACCTTCACCGTGTCTAATGCTTTCGAAAAACAGATTGTGGTTTTCGACCTCGTTCATGTGCATCTTCCACTACCAGCTGGCTTACACACTTGCTTTATAATGCACTTTTACCTTTCTACCAAACCGTTAAAAATGTGATCTTCGGTACGTGCCCAATTTGGTATGGGTTGTTCACACTGGTGGAAACGGGACAATCTCGTCCTGTTAAAATTTCTCATGTTGTGTATGAAGTTATTTGTTTGGTTCACTGTCATTTTTTATTTGTCTGAATCAGTTTATCTGCCTTATCGTGAAAAAAAAATTTTAGTTAGCACCTCGTAATGAGAGAATGGGACATGAGCAAGATACAGTGACCACTGATGTAATTCACACTGCTACCAATTGTGTTAGTCCTATGTTGTAAGTACGGTGCCAGATAAGCTACTCTCACCCAAATGAAAATGGAACTATTCCAAAAAGGCGAATCGCACATTATCGCATGTATATCAGTACACCACCTTTTCAAGGTTTTTTGTGCAATCTTACATGATTCACTGCCCGCTTTTCATAGCCTGCAGTGAGTCGTGGTGTCAATAGGGTAATAACCACATTCTGCGCCGCGAATATTAACCAAAGTTGAGTATTATAAGTGAAAGACGCAGTTGTTGATATGTTTCATTTTCGTCCTCATTCTTGCACTTCACTACCGGTATCACATCAACAACCGTGCGCTCTGCTAGCCAAAGTCCTTATCCATCCGACCGCCAGTCATGCGAATTACATTAAGCGTATTAAAACCCCCATCACTGGCAATGCCTACACAACTAGCGACCGGCGTATAGGAGCTTCGGCACGCAGCTGGAAGGATTGCCATTGTGAGGTATGTTCAGACTATGTCTACCTGCTGATGGGTTCATAATGGGATAGAATCGATCTTGTGTTGTCGGTCTAACAGAGAACATCCTGCAATATTGTATTCAGCATTTTATATCGTTGTGGTCGTACCCAGTGTACCAGGAACCTCAAAGTGGACTGTGTTCATCTACATCATAGAGGGGCAGACGAGTTACACATCAACTCAGCTGTCAATATCCGTTTGCCGCAGTCGTGAGTCTTCAATCGATCACGATAATGAGCAACGAATCATCCGTTAAAGAGCTAACACATCTCACTTTTCAAGTTTAGGCATATTTTTTACACGTACCGCGAGAAGTCAGTCAGTATTATTGTGCAACAGTCACCGAATCTAGGTACCCTTGTCCTGGACACCTGAGACCTTCTGGCCTTAGTGTACAAGAGCTGGCATACATTGCAAAACGAAGCGCAATTTTTGTTTCTTCCTCTGACCAGCTTTTTAAAAGCCGTCTGGGGCTGTCTTGATCGTAACATGATAAACGAACCGCTACTCGACCTTGGTATGAACCACCATTTCCATCAGTTATCAATCCATTTTTCGAAACTATCATAATACGTTGTTGAAGTGGCAACCCACTTCATCCGGACTCATGTCTGTTTTTGCAGTTGAAGTTATCGGAAACTTTGTAGTTACTTTCCGACTGTGCAAATACTTTTGTACTCTGTTAGTCTAAGCAATCGTTTGGCGTTTAAACATGTCCTGACGTTGTTCCTCTTTACTAGCGGTACTCCGTTGCTATTTTCACTGATCTAGTGCATGGGCGGTTCACTTTCCGGGGATTTAGACCACCTTGTTTTCGTACATTGCACTTGTACATGTTTCGTTGAATACTGCATGTTTCCCTTTCTCCTGTTCCGATTATTTTGATCCCACAACTGGGAATCGTTCATCCTGGTCTCATCCATTGTTAGTCGCTTTTATAACGGCCCGTATTGTTAAAGAGACAGTGGCTCGTAGTACATTTTGAACTGGCCTCTACTATCACCTCGAACATCCCGTCCAGGTCTTCTCTTTTGCAATTCCTGCTGGACGGTGTCTGAGACGAACACAGTACAACACACTCGTGGGCGGAAGCATTCATGTTTACATCGGTGCATTTGTTTCTGTTCCATTATTGTGAATTAGTTCATATAAGTGAAGGTTCGGTTGCTATAAACGAAGCTGAACTAGCGTCACCGCTCGTATGCATCTCTTTATCATTCCAGGTTAAAGAACTGATCCTCAACGACCAATTTAAAGCCAACTCTGCGATGGTGGTGTTGGATTTTCTGTATCGACACAAATTTATCGACGCAGGTACGCAAGTTTCCATCAGAAGCTGTGATGGTTTATTTTGATGATGTGTGCCCATATGTTTTCAATCCAGTTTGTAGAAGTGGTATGTGCGTATGCGTTTCAAGATGTGTCCCGTGACTGGAAGGGATACACTGCGATTCGTTCAGATTACTTCAAACAGTAATAACTGTACCATATGTTCTGCCTTTCTTTCTTGCTAGTTGGCGTAGCAACCATGGTTTGAGGCACTCTAATGCGTAGGAAAACCAGTTTGTTTTCAGTGGAACAATCACCCTGCTTTCTGTCATGCTTATGTAATAGTTTTAGGTCCCATGTAGACCCTGTGTTATTCGACTGTCCGATCTCAGGTAGTGTCTTTCTAACTGAACGATGTTCATACGTGTACTGGAAACGGTATGTTTGATACACCGCACAGTATTTATCGACACTTAGCTGTTTGTGCATGTGGATTATCAAATTGCTAAGGCATAACGTTCGGAGCAAAACCGAATTCAAACTGTAGTAAGCTTTCTCATCACTAAGTCGTTTAGAGTGAAGGAATTCAAACCTTCTCGTTCGTCTTTGTACTCGGTAGTTTCATAACTGCCATTGAACATGTTACGCATGGCGTGACTCTAAGCGCCCATCAGCTAGTAAGTTTATCGATTTTTCGCCTTATCAAGCAAGTGCCTGAATCTATACGGCATGCCACTTTTTTGGGGTTTTTCTACGTCATCGAAACAAGATGTGGCAAACGAACTCGCTTCCATTGATTCATCGGCATCAGGTCGATTATATCGCATTCTTGTCAAACAAGTTCGATAATATCATGTTCCGGCTGGGCAAACTAGGGAAAAATATTACGCCAGAGTCAGGCAAGATACACTGAGGACGTATCGCGAACGATGGTTTTTCGTTCCACTCTATAACTTCTGGGTTGGATTAAAGCTACTAATTTCGCTGAACCAGCTAAGCATAGTTTGAATAGAAGTTGTAGAATTTTGACTATTTCAAATTGAACACCATCCACAGTTGATTACAGTCTTCGCTTTCAGATAAGCCATTCGGCTAGCTCACTTCGAAAACAAACACTATATTCCAGTTGCGCTCTTATTAGAGCTCATCACTTATGCGACCCCCGTCTGAGTCTAAATCTCCATTCTCGCTTTCGTGTTAACTGCTATTCCCATAAACTCACAATAGGCACTACTGAATATTCTTCTTGTCCAAACACTAAACCATGACTTTGCATGAATAGTGTTCAGTTTACCCGACCGCTCCGAAAAGAGATTCTTTGTTTAGTTGGTTAAGTGGTGATTGGCTTAATCAGCACTTATTCGGACACTTAAGGGTTGTGCTGTGTCGATGAATTCTGATGGTTTCAACTATGGTTGTAATTAAACACCTTATTTGTAGTGCGAATCACATGCACACAACACTGCTGACCTTTAGCGAGCGAGCCCGTATGTTGAATACGTGGAGTGACGTACGTAGAGTGAATAGAATTAGCCTAAACTGTCATTGTTTCGTTGTTGTGTATTCCATTTCAAGTCAAGTCAGTAATATACTTTTGACCCTGTTTGAACGGTATCCACCGAGTTTTTCGGATAAGCGTCTGGTCGTGTGATAAACATGAGCGGCGCTTATAGGCACAGGTAAAACCGTGTTCACGACGGTGTACATGACGTGGACGGAGGTTGTCCTAGACATGTCTTGCAGCAAATATTGTCATGCCAACAATGAGAAGATTTATTGCTTTGTGATGCTCACCGTCAAGTCGACAGTCTACTACCAGTTTCAACTTTGTTTGAACTCATCAAACAGAACTAGCCTGAACGTAGATCGAACCGATAACCCTGCGCCTTACAAGCCGAAGCTCTTAGTCACTCAGCCACTAGTCATGAGTTATATCAGCTGTACTAGTAATCGCTCTATCACTAAGCATGTCCATACGACTGGTAGCCGGTGGATAAGAGCTTTGGCTTGTTACAGGGAGAATTTCCGGTTTGAAATTTCTCCAGACTGTGTCTACCTGCTGGTGGGTTCAGAGTGGGACAGAATCGTTCGTGGGTTGTCGGTTTAACAGTGAACATCCTGCAATATTGTATCCAGCATTTCCTGTCGTTGTGGTCGTAGGCAGCATACCAGGCGTTGCGAGGTGGACGGTATCCATTTACACTAGAGAAGTACGAACAAGTTACATAACAGCTAAATCACCTTTTGTAATTTTCGTCATAAGCTAAGACCGTGCTCACCGTTCTCTGCTTTTCCAGATGCAGATTATACCTGTTATCCGGATAGCTGTGGCTATCTGTAATACTCTGATTAACGGTTTCGTTAACCGCTTTAACATGTTTATTTGTCTGTGTATTTTTATACAGACGCGAATCACAAAGAAATCCTCTCCTTGATGCATGTGGACTTCGAGTTCGATTGAAACAAATGGGATGCCGAGGCAATATATCGTGTCTGTTCACACGTTTTCTCAGGAACGGACCTTTCCCATTTTTATTTTTACTTAATGGGTGATGATCTAGTGGTGTCCGTTAATTCTTGGACCATTTTTCAATCATTTCTGTTTTTATTTTAAATATGGGATCAGTTTCCTCTTTTTTTGTGCTCTTTTTTTTATGTCAGTCCGATTATTTGGTTACTCTTCGGTTTTCCTAATGGACGCGCGCTTGTTCTACTCCCTATTTATCGTTTTCACAATATTGTATTCTCGCGCCGTGTACTTGCTGTTGTTCATTGTGCTTAGCCCTGGATTCCATTTCATTTGAAGAGTGTCTCCTTCGTCTTTTCCGCTGTTTGTTTGTATTGGATGAACATATTGCGGTCCCTTAACAAACTGAGGAATGTGGCAGTTGAAGGACGAAGCTTTGCTGACTTTCTCCCAACAGCGCACGTCGCGAAAAGAAAAAACTTTCGGTTTTTACTTTTTGGCACTTTACACATACTTGGACTGAAAAACGTACATCCATATTCCAATCTAACTTCGATTTTCCCGGAAACGACGAATGTATTTGTTCTCACATTCATACTGGTTCCGTTCGTCCCTGTTTGCAACCAAGGCATTTGTCATGCATTGTGTGTTATTGATCTGTCGGGTTGTGAACTCGTGCCCGATTCGCTCAAGGGTAACAAAAAATATCGACTTTAGTTCAGTTAATAAATAGGTTTTTTTTCGTTCGAGATGAACTTGCATGTTTTCATTCGCTGATACAACTGAGGCAACCGTCTAGTATTGAGGAGTGAGTGTGTTTGCTTTAACAAGTTGGTGCTACTTTCCCAACCATTGTGCCATAAAATTCTTATACAAAACGTTACTCACAGTATAAAAAAGTTTGTGTCGAATAGTTCTTACTGGACAAAGTTTGACAACTTACATCTATACTGGACATTGTGGATAATCGATTCAGCATATCGTGAGTTATAATTCTACGCTGTGTGCTAGTCTGCAAAATCTTTGAACATTACTGATCGATGAGGAGAAACCATGCTGCTCTCTTCCATGTGTAAGTGATCATAGGTTGCACGTTTTTGGTTTTCTGATGAGTTTCATTGGCAACGATGCTGACGTACTGGCAGTCTGCGTCCACATGTCGATTGAACGGATTTCGGGACGGTAGTGTTTTCAGCCTAAGCTATTTCATTTGTCCGCCTAATTCCTGTTGACCTCTTTATCTATGCCTTGATACCAGTGTTGGAGTTTTCACCTCAGTATGTTTGTGTGTCCGTTGATAGATGTCTGTGTAGTCACTGGGGTATCCATTCATATTATGCATTTTGAACGGGTGTCCTCTTGTCTTCTAAGTTCGGATGAGCTGCAACGTGTAGGTCGGAAAAATATTTGTACTCAGCCTTTAAGATGACAGGCTGTATGATTGTTATAGAACTCCAGAATGATGTCATTTGTCGTCATTTTGTAATAGACCTTCGTTTCGGGTCTTACTCGATACGTCGAAGAGTGTCTAGCGTGAATTTGTCTCTTCCCTTTTGACAGTTATCTAAGGTGTCGTGGAATCTGTATAACTTTGATGCTGAAACCAAAGACAGCTTTTTGCACAGTATATCTCGGACGCATTTCGCTGCATCTCATCAGGTACGTACTGCAGTCTGTGGATTTATATGACAGATATAAGTGGACATTTTAAAGCCAAACGACAAAATCACTAGCCACACTGTGCATCAGCTACCAGGGCGATATGGTACTGATGAGCAAGTCCTTCTGTACGCAGAAGGATTGGTTCAATTTTTTATTTGTCGTTACCTTTGCGAACCGAAAGAGCCTTCAATTCTTTGTTGCGTAACACATCAGAAAGGCTTCCAGTTGAGGTCCACATACCAGCAAGTGTCGAGCGATTGATGTCGACGGTTCGTTGTGACTCCTATATTCTGACCTGAGTCCGACATTTTGGTATCCATACAAGTTTTGCGAACCCAAACTGGAATGTGTTCGTTGTCCCGATTGCGTAATTGCCGTTTCATTCTGCCTATGTAATTGGAGAGTGGACCCTCAGTTGTCTTGTTTGTGTTGGTCGACCAGGTCTGTGGGGTCCCGTCCTTTATTCCTAGTTGGAATAAACCTGAATCCACGGCACATACGGGAAAATATGCATTTTAAATACTAACGATAATGCAGTTAGTAGTATCACGAATAGGTGTTATTACAAAACCACCAAAACTAAAATTACATTTATCGGCGGAAACTGAAAGATTGGAGAACTCATGAACAAAGCGTTATGCAACAACAGAATAAGATGATATTTATCACCTTCACAATGTTTCCAAAGGTTTCATTAATATTTTCAATACTTACATCCTCATCGTTCATGAAATAACGGTTACCTGTTACACTTTCAAAGTTGATGCATAGCTATAACGGATCAAACCAAAAATGTGATAATTTGGCAGATATTGAACAATATTTCATTCAAAGTCCTCCATTTCACATGACCGTCACTGCAATCATATTGCAACAGGCAATTGAGGGTAACTTGCTCGGCACTCATGGGAGCATTCATAAGTGATGTAAGATCTAGCGGTGTTGGGGTTCGGGTGGTAGTGTACAGTAGGACCAGTTGGGTTGCATTGAACGTGCGTCAGGTAGTCAACGTGGGACGGGTTTCCAACAGATAAGTGTCATCATCCTTGTAAGGCAAAGGGAGGTAGATATGAAGTTCGTGAGCTATTGTTGCCGTCGCGGCAGCTAGCCGTTTTCTTTAAGCTGGGTTCTCAATGACATCTCTGGTCGATGTCGAACAGATTCACATGGCATCCAAATATTTTTCCCCAGACCATGCGTGTAGTGAATTGGCACAAAACTGTGAAAGTTCAGGTATTGCCCAGTTCACTTGTGCTCCTGGCAGACGGCCCACAGTATCGAGCCGCTTTTCTGACGTTTCATGAAAATATCTAAAAACGCTATGATCAGCATGTTCATGCTCAAGGATTTAGCTTGTTCATTGAAGCGAGTATACTTGTTGCCATCTGCTCGGTGTCGGTAAGTAGCAGAATATCCTCAACGTAGCGCCGGTAGAAATGGGTTTGACTGGTGACAGTATCTGTGTTCTTCCGTAATTGGGTAACGGAACTATCGGCTAGTGGCGGACCGAGTGAACTGTCCGTAACAACTGTCATTTTATGTATAGCCAATTCCCTCGAATTATGACTTCACGTTCGTTGTGCATAGTAGCATAAATCGTTCTAGCTCGGTTGTAGGCCATCTTGTGTTCAATTAAGTAGTTAGTATATTGAAAAGTTATATCAACCGTCTCTGTTAGGGAAACATTCGTGAACAAAGAAGCTATGTCCATACTGGCCACGTTTTTCACTACAGTCCAAACTATGGAATAAATCGATTAGCTCAGAAGTATTTCTCACAGTTTTTTGAACCGTTGATTCTTTTATAGATTGGAGAAATTGGGCCAACCACTGATGTACAAATTCCAGAAGGTAGTTGGCTCTATAACTAGTTGCAGTGAAGACACTCTAATTTGCATAATCTGATTGTCTTTTTCTCAATAATCCATCCTACCCTAGGCATTCCAGCTTCTCAACTAACGTGCGACAGTGTCCCTAAACCTTTAGACAGTCCGCTGTGAGTCTGTCATGTACTCAGCTGTTATAACACCAAAATCTCTCGTTTCCGAATCGGTTGGCTCACTTTTCCACGGCAAGATGTGATCAAAGCAAGTGTGACATGGAATTACAAAAAATAAGTTCAAGTCTAAACTACCGGTAACTGCAACGCCGACCGAGCTGATAACAAGTGTCCGGCTTTCTGCGTAACGGGTATCTGGTACTTAGGCCAACGCTGGTCTAGCGTTTTAGTCAAAGGGCTTCACGACACTTAGGATTCGCTGTGCAATTTTGTCATCAAGTGTAGAATTCACCTTGTACGTGCGCATCTTAAATTAAAACTTGTTGACTGTTTTCTAGTACGAGTCCAATTGTATAATGAGGAACTCTCGGTGCACAGATGAAGTGGCAATATACTTACGTACCATAGTGTGTGTATCGAGACTGATCGGCAGTGGGAACGCACCAGAACATTCATGAATGAACAATGAACATACTTAACTTCATTTGAGTAGCTACACTGCGGTGGACGTCACGATGTCCGTATCACATGCATGTCCTTGTATGAGAGTAAGCACACCAATTGTATTGATGAGGCTAAGCATAATGTGAGTGAATCTATTGGAAAAGCATATAATTAAACCAAGATTTGTTTATAATTAGGTCAAGTAGCTCCACCAATGAGAACTCCATAAACGATCACTGATCTGAAACTATGAGAAGCATCAATATACAAACATGGGTTATGTGAAGGTCAATGTTTTGGTAGGTAACTGGTATCTACATCACAGAAAATCATGGAGTACACACGTTTTATTAGTTTCTTGTGTTTATACAATGGGTGCTGTTAGAAAGACCGCTATTCTACCTGTCCGCCGATAGTGACATTTTGGTATATATTTTGAGGTAAGATTTTGTTTTCACAATGCGAACTACATGGATGCATTCTAACAGAGCTGAAGATAGATTCGGTCTTTTTTCTATCATTCGAGTCTCAGTCCTCAGTCGAGTGCACGTATGATCAGTACGGTGTCCCCAAATTGACAGTCAACAAGCTAATTATGTTGAGTGTAAATGATTTTGCACTAAGCGGCTTTGAATAACAACTGGTTACCTGTAAACCAACGAATAATTTACCTTAAATATTTGCAAAACGAATTCACTACTAGTGGAACCTACATAACTCGCCATTTTCTTGACGTCTGCATGAAAGCCGCATTGATGAGTAAAATACTTTTGGTAAGCCAGAATCGAATTAAACGAACAGTAGAGAACCCAAGATGGACACCTCCGGAATGTTAACGTGCGCTAGAAGCTAGTCTGGTGACTGGCGATTGACCATGGATCTATAGTGCGTTTCGTTGAAAGAAACTGAACTTTCGTGTAAGATGATCCATCAAACATGGCATGAGAGAAAACATCGACGGAGTCCATTGCCAATCTAGATTTTCAGGTGTTGACTGCGATTGCTTCTAATGTGCGAATTGACATCCATATCACGCTCCTGATAAAGTTTATCTACTAGGTAACGCAGGTAACTATCCACCCCCACTAAACACTTATTAAGACAATTCTACAGCAACGTAAATAATGATGCCATGAGACCATATCTGAGCATTCTTCATTGAATGGTGAAGTAATCGACTAAACTGAGAGCTTAAGTGAAGTCTAGGTTGACCACATCAGTAGTCACCGGCTTTGTTTCAGAAATCCTAAGTAAGGAATGAGCCTTAGATACATGAGTGTAATTTCCGGAGACCACGCTGTTTTATTCAGTAGTGCAAATTTAGTAACGTTTGTTCCGGAGGAACCATCATTCAAGTATTCTAGCTCCTTAAAGACGCCCCAAGGCCAATCTCGCATTAAGCAGTAGGCTAGGGTATTTCTGAATTCATCGTTGAAAATAGAATGTAGTGTGAACACTCCAAATCTTCGATTGGTAGTGAATACCTGAAATTGTTGTAAACGATTCCGCCAATTCAGTTGCGCATAGTGTTAATGCGACCAATTACATTAAATCCAGACAACTGAAACAGTTCGAGTCAGTTTGTTTCTAGCAACTCAATAACTGCCCCCCTGTTGATTGATCATACACATATTCAGACATTGCCCACCGAAAATAGTGGTTGCTTCCGCGTTGGTGCTAGGTGGCTCGATTATCTGTTCAAAATTGTGAAATATCGATTTCGCTCATGTAAGACTTCCAAAGTTCCACGTTTTCCTATTAGTTGTCGAAAACAACGGTGTTTGTATATAGTCTGGGTTACAACAGAACATTCGTTGTCATGTACTGATTGTTGTAGTTTGAACACAATGTGTCTCATTTGGCTCTGTGCTTACATTGTAAATCATTGACGGTTTGTGAAGTGCAGTGTCCGCGTTCACACAGAAAACTTGCAGTTTTCATTTCCGAAAAGGCTTTCTCGACAAGCACAGTTTTTATAACACGTTTATTATGTTGCTTTGGGGGTATAGTTGATCAGTCATAATCGGATCGTGGTTTATATACCTAAGTATGCGACAATTATTTATTAGTCCGGACTCGAACGTTTACTCTTTAATCCTGAAAGATTTCAGATTAGGTCGTTCTCATTACGTAAGTGCCATCAGCACATTGAATAATACGCCGACCACCCCCCCTCCTCACATAAACTGTGCGAAATCAGCCTGTCGTGATTTTGCAAAGTATTTGGAAATCTTTATCTTCTCTTATTCAGCATGGTCTAAACAAAACCCTTGCGAACGTACCAAAGTAAGGAGTATAACATTTTGCGTAGAACGATTGAACTAACTGTCGATTACTGGGGAGGTGTATGCATATTTTGTGTATGTTTGCATTCTTAGGCTTTGGTAACATTGTCTGCGCGTCCTTCTGTTATTAAATGTAAACCGCTATCGAGGTCTACTGTTATTTCTTCTACAATCAACTGTGTTCGATGTTCACATTAATGCTGCCAAAATCTACGAAAAATCCATGTTTGCCATTAATTTGTAAACAACGTTCGTATTTTGCATTAAAATGCATATATATGTACTGAAAAGTTCCATCGTCTCAGTTGTTGAGCATTGTTGGAAATCGTCCTATCATAGATCAGGCCCAGAACATTCTTTTACTTTCGCAAATTCTCGAAGTCGTCCACGTGATGAACACGATGAGTGAGACAATAGCATGACTTGAACTTTACTTCAAACGTGACCGAATGTTGTAGACAGATGTTTTCAATCACAGGCAGTGGGACTAAAGACCATTGTAATAGCGTGCGCTGTCTAGCCGCAAGTAACTAGCAGAACCTGTGTACATCATGACCTTAAATAATGTAGGTACCAGTTACCTGACAAACGATGACCTTTGCGCAACCCAAAATTTGTATATTGATGCTGTTCATGTTTCTAGATCACTGATCGTTTACGCATTCAGCTTGATGAAGCTGCTTGACCTAACAGTGTCTGAATCTGTGTGTACCTTTAGTTACAAGGATTGTTTGATGATGCGTACACAGTTGCTACTCTGTGACTGGTCCATTAAACGGGTTTACCTCTCTGATTAAAACGCAGTTGTGAAATAGTAAAGTTGTGCTTCGACTGTATTGTTGGTTGTTTCAGCAGGTTCCACCTGCTCATCTGATTTCGTGTTAATGACGATGGAATAAAACCGTGTCTGTCAAATTTTTCCAACAGATTTTCAAGGATTATAAATGTAGTTTAAGAAAGTGTCTTCCATAGAGCAGCATTTGTAACAATATGTTTAAATGACGAATAAAGCTGGACAACCAACATTCATTTGAAAGACATATAAGTTGTCAAACCTTTATGCAAGGTTCACCTTGCACAAAAGTGTCAATTTGTTTTATTGAAAAACTAAGCTTTAGTCGAAAATTTTTAGAAACGTGTATTGTTTAAGCCATATTTATATGTACACGTGCCCCACCGTCTTTGTGATAATCTATTGATCATGTTGTTCAGACGGTATTTCCTCTGCCTACATCATTAGTAAATGAGTGGCGCTTTATCTACTCACATTCACGAGATTTGGATGACCAGCTCACAACAAAAGCTAACTTGGAAATGTTGTGACAGGTCCATCGGTTGATAAGGAAGGGGGGAGGGTCAATTCATTCGTCCACTTCGATTGAAGAAGAAAATATTTTCACATTTGAGGAGAGGTATGCCACGTGGATTGTCTGTGGCATGTGTGGATCTTGCATAGGATTCGGCTTCTCAACGGTTTTACACGTGACCATAGTGTTGGCCAGTACATTCAGTTATGAAGACATTTTGAATGCAAAAAACTTCTGTTCACACAGTGTGCAACGCAATTGATATTCTCGACTCAGAGGATGGCTCCTCAGCTGTAAATGTTTGTCAGTGAACATTTTTGTATGCAGACGCTTCCGTGTTACTGGGTAAGGGATTTGTCTGTGTTTCACCACTCACTGGTTATTTCACCAGGCCGTGTTCATGGTATGTATGAATAGTAGAAACTTTGATTAAGCAGACTGACCAATACTCACACGTGACCGCAGTTTCCACATTTAGCCAGACTACTCTACCAACCTGCTTCGAAAAGAAGCACTAGACCAGAGTTCTGGTTTTTATTAGCAGCACATATCTTTGTTCATAATCATGGACTGAACTCCGGTCACCTTCTGTTAAGACAACCGTGCTGACCACTCTGTCATTGACCTCACATAAGCATAACCGAATTAAACTAACTGGACACTCAGCCCTACACCTCCTGTGATCAACCACGAGTGAACCGTCTGGACCTCAGTTACCCCTTAACCCGATTAATACGTTGCCACATGCTTCCTAAAACACACAAACAAACAAACCCACCATCACCAAGTAAGACAGTCATCCATAGTTGTCATGACCAAATTTCAGTCTTATACATAAGTTCAGTGAATCCATTGTAATTGTATATGCCTGATGAGAATTACCGAAAACAACCATTTGCAACCTTGACTTTTCATGAATATTCTGTGTATAATGACAACTCTATGGCAAGAAGTAAAATGGTATAATAGTAAATAATGATAGCACATAATAATTCACCGACAAATTTTTGTTCTCTGGAAAGTTCGTCAGTCTCCCTATTGTCAGACTAATAACACCGTGGCAATCTGGATACTCCTAGTTGACTGTAGTCATGCCGGTGCGGTCGGTGGACGAGTGACCATAGTATACCGATGGTTGCAAACTGCTGTTCCGCAGATAGGTTCAACAGTCGGGCTAGGTTGAAGACTATGGGTGTGCTGTCTGCTTGTTTATGCGCCCACAGAAGACCTTCCACGGATCATGTTACAGTATTGCGTAACGATTGGGATAAACCTGGAAATTGGGTATGACCGATTTAAAAGATTCCGCCAGCAAACTGTTCGAATTATTTCGAAGGGGTAACAGTGATGACATTTGTGAAATGCGCGCATGCAGTGTCGTTGCATCGAGTGAGAAGTTATGTGGATCTACTTAAAGTATAGATTGAACGTCACCCACAATTGATCGCAGCTGTCACATTCCCATAGACTTTCTAATAGGCCCCTTTTGAAAAGAAAGTATATGGGAATGCGTCAGCTGCGATCGATTGTGGGTAATGTACAATCTATAGGAAAATCAAAATTCCATACTATTCATCAGTAAGGTGCGAAACCTTCTTTCGGACATTCGGAAAAAGTACAGGAGAGCAGTATACCATGAGGGGACGCATATTGGCGTCCGTTACCATTGATATAGAGTAACTGGGAGTAAAAATGGTATGTAAGCAGCAGTTCGTATTGTGACAAAAAAGGTAACTACCGATTAGTTGAATAGTAATTGTCTGGGAACTGAGAAACCTTGAATATTTAACTCAGCGGGTTGATCAATGAGTGTCTAATAGTGAATACGATTACCGAATGAAGACAAAACATACGCATTCTGACACTTAAAAAAGGGTTGCTGAGTTACAAATATCAGAACAAGAC